>SMLS01071528.1:0-10269 GCA_004785975.1 Popillia japonica | reverse complement strand
ACTACCCGCAAATGTAGACATGGTTCCTTTGTATCAGATAGTAGAAACACAAGAATTATAACAGATTTCAGGTAGCCCAAAAGTAGAGAAGTTGGATGCAAAGAGATCTCCCATCCAAGAGATTTTGAGGTGTCTTTGAGCAGTTTTTTTTAGTGAATTGTGTGCAACAAAATCACTTTCCCACATCTTCTGGCCCATTCCGTTCGTATCCCGTTTAATGAATAGTTGAATTATTCATCCAAAATCCATTTCTCAGCACCCGTGAAAACTACACTACAAAAATGATGTCCTTTCGTGGCATTGAAGCAGCATTTCGCAAACGACTTTCTTTGACATAAAACCTAGCCACGTGCAGACCAATATTCATAACTAGCAGTGTACATCACGCATATCTTCGACCCACTTTTTCCTCTGGAAAACATATACAGCATCTCTAAAAATATTGCATATGATAAAACTACATATTAAATCAGTAAAACTTTTATATTTATGTTTGTTCTTATATTTGTGACGATGGTTTTCCTAGTTATGTGTGCTTTCCTCTTCGAGGAATCCCATTCACTCGACAAGCATTCGTAGTTTCGTTGGTATAATATACGTCTCTTGATGCTCTCTAACGGCATACTCTCTTTGATATATATCTGTTGTTTTATTATCATATTTCTTTTTTTCTGCGTTCCGTTTACCCGTCGTGTCGCTATTCTTGATGTTCTAGCTGTTCGTAATAACTCAGTTTTTATGGCCGCTGTGGAGCCTCCATCCTGAAGGCACCGCAACATATCTATGTGTATATAATAGATTAACGGGTAAAGACTAGATTTATTCCGATTTAATTTACGCGGAGAATTATTACTCTCTTCGGTTTTTATTATTCCTTTAGTAGTGGTATTATCTGTTTTATTGGCTTTCCGCGTGATTAATTTGAAGCTGGTTGTACCAATTATTTATCAATTGTTAATGATTAACTTATTTAACCGTTTTTAATTGCATCCTTTTGAGGGTAATTATTGTAAATGCAATGCAATGTCTGATGCTTGCAATCATTGAGTGCTTTATGGTCATGACTCATTTTAAGATATTTTGTGGTTGTAGAGAGGTTCTGGTTTATGGAGACAGAGTGTTTATTCCTAGCCCTTTTGGTGCCTTTATTCTGCAAACCAAATTTTTTCCCCTCCTTATTAGCGCCCCATTTTCTTATCCTTGACCTTGACAGTTTTGGATTTCTAGATCAAATTTTGTTCTAGTTCTGTTAAGACAACATTGGATAATCTTTTTCCAGTTGAATCATCGCATGAAAAGAATCCTAACTTATCCTGAATTTCCTCCTGAATAGTACGAAATAAAAAACTTAAGCTCTTTTGACTTCTGAACATTATTTCAGTGATCGGCAATAATAGGATAGAATTTGGGTAACGTTTCAATGATTCTCAAAAAAGTTATCATTATTTGGAGGTTTCTTCGCGAAAAACTAAACACTGTCTTGCCAAATACTATATAACTCTTTTTATTCTGACTCTTCATTTTTTTCTTTTCTTTGCTCTTCCTTATCTATTGTACAATTTCTAAGTCTCAATTTCAACTCAAATTATTTTTTAAGAGGGAACTACATTATCACTTAAAGCGATTAGGGTTGACTCCAAACTGGTTTGGGACTGCGTTAGTGCCTTAAATGACGTGGGTTCCCAAAGGAAACTAATTTCGGCCCTGGGTTCCCAGCCTCGAGGGCGTGAAGGGAAATGAACCGGGAGGCGATCTGGCCAGACAAGGTTCGTCAATAAATAAATTAATAAAAAGAGTTTCTAAAAGAACCCTGAAAGGCCTGCTGGGTAACGACAGGAAAACTGTCAAAATGATAGTAGGTCTGTTGACAGATCATTGTAGACTAAATAGGCATATGTATAACATAGGTCTAGCGGAAGATGCCATATTCAAATTCTGCAAGGAGGAGGAAGAAACCCCAGTGAATATACTGCGCCATTGCGAAGGCCTGGCAAGGACAAGGTTTTTAATGTTGGGCACAGAGCTACATACAGGAGCCGCTCTCAAGGACGCTAAGCCTCATAATAAAAGGATAAAGTTAGAGGGCGCCTTCTAGGATTACTGGTAATCACAATAGACCGGGAAGATCGCGTAACGCTACCCCTAATCTAATCTAATCAGGTTTTAATTAAGTACGTAGCCAAAGCTGCAGTCATATTGACAGTGATTTTTCTAATATCAATTGTTTTTCTCCCCTTTGCCGCTCCTCAGATTTTACCGCCCTCACACAAGTGCATATTCTGTCTCTCCGCACAGAACGGGGCTGTGGAGGAAGGCAAATTAATCAGTAAGATGTTAGCTGATAATGTTGAGTTTCTTACAATAATTCTGTCTACTGGTGAAGCCAGATTTCCATGGAACAGTATTTATTTATATAGTATTACAACATGTCCTAAATTATGACCAAAGGAACTTTGAGAAATAAATCGTAGGTAGTCCCAATATCTCCTTGGTGAATACTTCCTTTATTTCAGCAAGTCCAGACCCCCTTCAAAATCCAGACTATGTGGTCTGACTGCATTTTCCACAGCAAGTTCGTAGGTCGTCGAAAGCCGCTGATCTCATGGAATTCTATCAGAGCAAAAGATGGTTTGCTGTCTGTCACTGTGACGACGAATGATTATGACAATATGTATAGAATTATTTATAAAGCTCTAGCACAAAAAAAAACAAAAAAAGGCTTGACAATTGACCAAAATCGTATATGTTTGCAAATGCATTCGTCATCATAGTAGTCCCCATTTTTTGTACCTAGCGTCTTACATCTCCATTCCTTCCTACCGTTACCTGTAGTAAAAGTTGGCGAAATATAAAGTTGTAATGGTAATGTCTACTCTACCTATAACCGTATTTATGGGTTGATTTGGATTAAGCGTGAGAATTGAGGACTGCTCTTTTTGTGTTGGCCTTACTTCTTGCTTTACCTCTATGTTAATCCTGTTTAATATATTTATGTATCTAGTAGTACCTTTATGGGCTGTAGTTAGCGTTGAACTATGTTCAGAAAACTGAAATTATATGGTATGGTCACTTCCACATAAAATCCTTCAGAAACCATAGAAACTAAAGGCAAACATTATAGAAATTCTGATAACTACTTCTTCTGATACTACTACTATCTAAGGGTGCAGTAATGGTTTAAGTGTGGACTCGAGTTTTAGGTCTCCAATTGCGTATTTCTAGTACTAGAGTATCAAGTACTTACTCTGCATTACTACTTTCTTGCATTAGAAAATTAGTTAAAACATTCTGATTTGAGGTCTGCTGATTTTTTTGAAGTCGTAGAATTTTCTTGATCTTGCTCTTCTTCAATAAATGAATTTTCTGATATAACACCTTGTAATATTCATTGAACCCACAGCTGTGACAATCTTTGCTGTCATTGTATCATTGACTTTGTCTTCAGGATTTAAGATGCTTTCATGTTCTAGTTTGCTTTGGAATCTAATGCCATATTCTTACTGGCAGCATACCACTTGAGCCTAGACGAAAATCTTCAATTACTGGTGAAGATCCAACCGTTGATTTTATAATTTTACAGTTATCCACAGAAATGTGTAGAAATAGTAATTGAAAAAACTTGACGATTATCTAAGAGGTGGACCAGTTGGAAAGTCATTTCTCAAGGAGAGCTGCAAAAGCAGATTTTAGAAGACCAAAGGAACTTGTCTTGAACAATTTTCGTCCTAAAAGTGGTTCAAGTAGATGCTACAAACATGAAATTTGACGTATTTTGTAAGTTGGTACAAGTCATGAATGTACTATTGCCTACTACGACGATGGCTTTAGCAATTTTATCGGTTAACAATAGCTGCACACCTACGTATGCAATGGATTCTTTTTATCCCGAATCTCAAGAAATATTAGTAAAACCAGTAGAACTATACAGAGGTGATTTTGTTCATTACGATTGTTTCTTTCAATAGTAGGATTCGTCCACAAAAAGTTGGGTTGACAAGATTATTGTAAAAATTTTTATGGTTATCGTCAAGTTTGTTTGCAGCGATGGAAATAATTTAAAGATGATGCGCATGAATGGAAAGTGGCGCAAAAGGTGTATTCCTCTTTGATGTATGCCAACTTTAATAGATTTCCTTAAAAATTTATAATTTAAATTAGATCTATCGACTATGCTAGGAGACAGATTATGAAAGAATGGATAAAAATATTTATACAGTAGAGTCTCGATTAACCGTCACCTTTGGGACCGTTGGGGTAACGGATGAGAGAATACAGGGTTAACAGAAATAGGTCTCCGGATCATCGAGTAGTATTAGCGATCGATAAAAATAAAATGCTGAGCATTATTTATAAAACAGATTGGTTTGGGGAAAATTTACTAAAGCTTTTAATTTTTTTATTTAACCCTATTTATTAAACAAATCTAGTTACGTCTTTAAAATACAGTAAAACATACATACAGTAGTGTGCGAATTAATGTGAACAAAATGATAATTTAAAGAGAAATAAACCTTTATTGGTTACACATAAATGATATTGAAAAATCAATACAATTCAAGTTGTTTTAATATGAAATATGTCCTCCTTTGGCTTTAATAACTTCTTGAACACGTTTTGGCATGGAGTCAATAAGTTTTTTACACATTTCAGTTATTTCCTGGTCCCGGAACCATATCGGGATAACAGCCTCAGTCTCTGTTAAGCTTCAATATCTTATTCACCGCTCCCTAACTTTACACTCCTTGGCAATATCTCGTTGAGTCATTGATGTGTGTTCACGCAAGGTAACAATCTTAGTGCGCCTTTTGGGACTAATATCCATCTTCAAAAATTAAAGTCTACTATAGACCTAGTTCAACAAATATAAAAAAGACATTGTCAGCCTTAAAACTCCTATACTGCAGTATAAATATTATCATTAAATGTTATTTTACTGTAGGAAAATAACAAAATACGTATTTGACAATTTTACTTCTTAAAGTAATCGTCTTTTTTTTGTCAATACATTGGGTTAACATATTTTCGGCTTCGGAATGAGTAATTGTCTTTGTCAATTCATTTGTAACCTCATCCTCTTTCTCTTCAATAACATCATCATTTTCTCTACAAAACATTTTCTATCAAGTCTTCCTCGTTCAGAATTTCAAATTTCCCAGCAAATTTGTCCATTCCAAGCCACTCACCGACGTCTTCCTTTAAAATAGTATCATTTGCTTTCACCGTAAGACACCTGACAGAGCTCAAAAATGTCTTCTTCGCTGCTTATAATCTCCTCTTGAGTTTCCACGTTATTCACGTCATTTTCTTGGACAGGCCATAATTTATTCCACCCTTTCTACAACATCTTGCCAAGCCTCAATAACATTGAAAATTGCGTCTTTGATAGTGCATGATTTCCAAAAAGCTTATCTTGCCATCGTCATTCTTCATTTCATTAACAGGATGAGTAGGCGCATTGTCCATGAGCAGCATTGCTTCTTGTGGTAATCGTTTTGATTTTAAGTGAGATTTTACATTAGACCCACACACATTGTGGAACCAGTCCTCAAAAATGGTTTGACTCCTACAAATGATTTTTGAGCATAATACGATACAGGCAAAACATTTATGTTTACGTTTTTGAACACACGAGGCTTTTTAGATTTTCCAATAACAACCAAAGGAAATCTATAGGCCCCACTTGCATTGGCACCGATCATATGACAGTTATTCAATCCTTCTGCATTTTAAATCCTGGCGCCTTTAATTAGGCCTGTTTCGTCACAGTTAAAAATTTGCTCTTTCACAAGGCTTTTTTTACGAAAATCTGCTACAATGGTACTATCGGCACTTAGTTTTTTGTTCATTTCTATGGCTTTAGCCAGTATTATAGGTCCTGTTAGAGGGATTCCTTGACTACGAGCTTGAATAAACCATTGGTACATTACCGTGTCACGCTGATCAAGTTTGGCTGGATTCATAGCCTTTCTAGCTTTTACGTTACCATCAGCATTTTTCAGAAACGTGGTTTTCAATTTTTTTCGCATCTCTTTTAATGTGATTTAACAGTTGTCCGCCCTACACCATAAATTGGTGCAATACTACTAGCACTTTCCCCTTTGCGCAAGCGTTTTATATATTCCATATTCTGGGTTAAACCCAACACTACGCGTTTACGTTTTTCACTGATGATATTGGGGTATACGACCTATAAACATATCTACTGCACTGAATTGCAGTGTTAATTTTTCAATTTTTTTTGTCAGAGACCTGACGGTTAATAGAAACTGACGATTAAAAGGGTGACGGTTAATCGAGACTCTACTGTATATTTACTTGAGGTCAAACTATGTTATAGAAAATTACAAATCACCTGTTTATGGTGTATGTACTTAACGCCTTACACAGATGATTCATACTTTGCTGTAGCAAAACATAACTTCTACATACACGGTGCAATGTAAATACATTCTTAACCACCACGCAATTACCTTCTCACCAAACTCTTCCGGTGAGGACACATTAGAGCACCGACGTTCTAAAGCATCGCCTATATGATAAAGTGGGTACAAATTGTTACACGGACCAGACAAGTGTCACTAACTGCGACCAACACGGTTTTTGATTTGTATTCACGGCTAATTTCCGGTCGCAGAGACATGCCTAACACGTGTTACCGCTATGTGGCACCGGACATTTCAAGAAATAACTTCCGCCCATTCCTAACTGACGACCTGAGCGACGACTTCTTCGGTTGCTGAACGATAGCACCGAATGGATGTCATCCATGAAATGAATGATACGAGAATTAATATGTTAATGCGGAACTGTCGATGGAATATTGAGTGAGTATGTGTGCGAGTGTCTTCCTGTAATTTTAACAATTTAACAACGGCGCGTGTACAGCGGAGATCCCGCGAAATCCATGTTTGTAGAGTTAAATGTACTGTTAGGTGTGTGTATAGATTGTTGACACAATTGTACGGAATGATTACGGAAGTATATTTTTATTGCGATGTTCCTAATAGGGCTGTAGGTTAGTTTAGCCGAAGTATTATTATGTATGTTTAATTAATTCAGCTAATGAAGCGCCACCCACATCGTTTTCAATATAATATAATTTTGTGGTATTACCTGAAGAAATTTCTTTGTTTTTCCTTCTTAAATATTCGAAGAAAATCCATCAATAACAATGAAATATTCAACCGTATGGACACTTACCTGTTTTATTTTATACCACAATTGAAACAAGACATTTTTTATGAAAATGAAACGAACCCCGACCGACTATTCGACAACCGTAATAATTTCCGAACGTAACATATTCAGCGTGCCCATTCGAGACATAAAACATTACGCATTTGACGCTGTAAAACAAACTTTACACAGCATGCGTTTTCTTGATACATTGGAAACCCTAACCGAATAAATTAATAAGGCAACATAATTATAGTCCTCAATCGAGGAGAAAGAAAACACAAAAGTGAATGTTCGTATTTCATTTTTGTAAATAATTACCTGGAAATTGAATAGATCAGAAAATGTTTCAGCTAAAAAGGCACATAAATAATTCTAATTAATTTTATATTTGTATCTTGTCTTTGTCACTATTTAAATAGCTTTATGCACTGTCCTGTACTCCTTTTCCTAATTTTTTTTTTTGCAAACGTGTGAAAACTTCTGTACGAACCATCTTCTTCTAACAGTTGCTTTGTCATTCTATCATGCTGTTTTTTACACATCTTTTCCCGAAAGTCATTGCGTCAGTTGGTACTATATCAATAACTATCTGTAAGGTCACCAGAGGTTCAGTCCTCTTTTGGCAAGCACCAACCTTGTTCTTTATAAAGTATCAGGTAGTATGCTCTGTTTTTCTCTTGTCTCTCGGTGCCAACGTCAATCCTCTAGGAGGCCCGATATTTCTCAGGAAACGTTATTGAAATACTTTGAACCTTGGATGTCGCATATCTGTCAATCCCCTTGCTATGATCCACGTCCTCATTTAGTGTAACCAAAGCTCATCTTCAGCTGCTGCTACTACTAACACCACCATTAGCAAAAGCCACAAACATTGAATAGCCAATCGGATCCAATCAAACAGCTCATTATATCGAATGTTCGAAATCATATCGGATCATCGAATCATATCCATTCTGCAATCGTAATTTGGGGCGTTTATCCCAAATCCTAAGCGTTTGAAATTCAAAAAATTTTTTCGCTGCATCCTCAGATTTCTTCACTATTGTTCCAAATTTTTGGCCTCATATTACGCATATACAAGGTATCCGCGATATACAAAGCATGCTTTTAAGGGATGATAGCTACAACGATTTAGAAACAAAAACATATAATACACCTTGAGTCTATCTGTAAGCGCAAACGAGAAAAAAATTATTTCTCATGTCACAAACTTCGACGCATACTGTACACCGGCAGCTGATCAGTGCAAAATTTACCCGACGATTACAAGCGTGTGTTCTTGAAAATGGGCAACACATCGAGCCTTTCCTGTAATAAATTTTCTCCTGTCTCTCAAAAAAATTCTTTGTAGGACCACTAATTTATCACAAATAAAAGGAAAGAACTCAATTTTGTAGTAGCCTTTACGAAAGAGCTTAAAGCGCCATAACATAATTGCAGTAATTACATTTTTTTCATTCAATGCGACTTTTCCTCAACTTAAATTTTCATTTACCGATCGGAGGCTGCTATTAAATACGCCCTTTTCACTCTAACTTCACCATAACATCGATTTTATTGTCATAACATTATAAAAAAAAACGCAACCCTACCTTTATTTTAAAACGTATGGCCATTGACTTCGTACGATACAAGTTCAAGGTCGTATAAACAGATGATGCTTGGCATACATCTGCGCTTCTATTGAATACGTGTACAGTATGGTTGAAGAGAAATGACACCACGCTTCAATTTCAAAGTATTAAATAATTCGTTTTCATCGTTGTTTTTAGTTACTTTCAACCCTAAATTTTTGATATGGTTTTTTGTTATTTAAGAAGCAATATGGATGAGTTTTCTTGTACAGTTTGACCAAATAAGGATTTTTAGAAATAATTTTTTTTCTCGTTTACGCTTACAGATAGACCCAAGGTGTTTTATATGTTTTTGTTTCTAAATCGTTGTAGCTATCATCCCTTAAAAGCATGCTTTGTATATCGCGGACACCCTGTATTGTGATATTGAGAAAAACAAAATCCCCAATATATGAAGGTGCCCTCCAATAGTTCGAATTTTTTTTCTGCTAAAAATTCAGAATATTAGCATCCATATATATTGTGGCAAGCAATTGAAAAACACGAAATTTTGCTAATCACAAAATTATTAAATATCGTATTTTAATAAATAATTACTACAAGAGCTGCAAAAAGCGATTACCCCCTCCTCCTCCGTTTGTGGTCTCTAAGGATTTACTACCATTTTTGCAAAGTTCTAAATCTTGAAAATTGTTCTAAATAATTGTTCTAGAGGTTAATTCACCAAAATTCACAAATCTCATTTATTCAAATTTTAAATGTTATGGAAGGCTTCCACAGTGTTGACCGTTTCATGGTTTGTAAAATATATACAGTACAAAACAAATCATAAAATATACAATAAAAAACTGGATTTTTCACCACTAATGTAAGTGGCTTCTTAGCTTGACGTGTAAACCACGCTAGAGACGAAAACCTTCTCGTAGCTGAGGAATGTCAGAAGATCATGGTAACTCGCTAGAGGCTAGACCGTTTCTTTGTTTCCCATTATGGTTTTCTTGTTTCTCCAACACTTTCACACGCTATCCAAAAATTTCAACTCTCTCAGAATTAAAGTCATGTAGTTTGAGCATTAGCTGAATTTGCATGGGTATTTAATTTCTCTTTGTGAAGCCAGCATGAGTTCGTATCTTCAAGTAGCCATAGTAACAAAACTTGCTTACTATGTGGACTAGACAGAGGGGACTATAGCAAACATGTGGAGGAAGCTTTGCACTAGAAACATCGTTATCTTAAATTTTGCAAGAAATTTAAGTGTTCTCAACAAACATTTTATAAGTACACCAATTCTCAAAGCAATGACCTGTGACTTTTTAATGCTCCTGGTGAAATTTTAACAGAGCTTGATTTTGCAGTGAACTAATTGATAACAACCATCAGTTTTTATTTGCCTCGTGTAAGAAGGAAAACATCGGAAAGATTCTCTTTTGGTTTGTCTTCTAAGCTTGCTTGCTCAATTTTTAAGAAGCTTCTTTATCGACTTCGAAATTATATGTTTCTTCCTTTATTTTTTTTT
>ML219140.1:39118-61756 GCA_004785975.1 Popillia japonica | reverse complement strand
AAAAAAAAAACAACGAAAATAAAACCAACTTACAAGACGAAAATAAAGAAAACTAAAAAGACATCATCCGACAACGTTAAGTGATATACGATGTCTATGCAAATGTTCGTCTATCTGCGAGACGTTTTCGATGCCTTCGGGGGCTTTTCAGTTATATTATACGAAGTATTCGCGCGGATCCAAGTCGGCCGCGCATGCAAACATTATTCATTTATTCGTGGATGACAGCGATTTGACGTACACGCACTAGGTCCTTCTTTATCGCAATATTTTTAATACGTTTCTAGATCACGTTCGCGTTGAATTATTCCAGACAGATTTTAAGTAATATACCCGCTGATTTAGTACGAAGTTATTAAGGCTTAGCATTACACAATGACAGATTTATACGAACTTGTTTAGGACAAGGTGATGAATTAGCGTAAATATACATATTTACTTCAACATACTTTTGTGACATTTTTATAGTGGAATTTACGATTAAATGCAGGATTGAAACAAATATACCACAGTATCATTGATTTTGCTGCAAAACGTATTTATTGGTTTTCGAGAACGTAAATCGACGAGATTAGATTCTCATTCATGAAATAAATAAATGTTGTAACTGTAGGCTAATACGATGGTACCTATATAATTCTTCTGAGCTTCAATATGTTTGTATTCGATTTACTGGTAAATATAATACCAAGGAAAAAGAAGGAAGAAGTATCATTTTGGAACTGCAATATATAATAATATTAACCATATTGTTTGGTAAAAGTTATGCGTTATTGTTACATTTGAATGGATTTCATTCGAGTCTTGTTTGGAGTTAGTTAGGTAGTAATTATACCAGTGACGATCATATATTTTTCCAATATAGAGATGGAGTTATAGAAATTGGTGGGTATAAAATATTTATCGTAATTTTCAGACTATGATTCAAATCCCTTATTTAGACCATGCTGCCAAAGAAATTTCATTTAGTCTAGGAAGATTTTCCTTTTAAAAACCTCGAATATTATTTATGTAGATCTGTTTAGCCTTTTGAAACTACCAATAGATGTTACAACCAAAAAATTCTTCAAAAATATTAACACTTCATCACCAATGTGTCTATACACATCAAGAGGCTGATTGCTCTTAGAAGCATTTATCTGGTCCACCATGCAAGTCCACCATGTTAGGTTGCGATTACAAAAATGTTAAGGTTGGGCTCACTCTTAGTCTGTTTTCGTTCTGCAAAACCTTTTACCATAGTAAACCCTGCCCAGTAGAAAACACAATTGTGAAACTTCGACCATATTAAGAGCTAGAAGAGAGAGATTCACTACTACGGATGGTAAAGCAAAGGCAATAGAAAATATAGAAATGTTGCAAATTTAGGGAAATAAAAGAAGCACAAAAAACTGCAGCAATGAAGAAGATATTGGAGTCATACTTGATGAAACCCACGAATGGAAAATTTTTCAAGCAAACCATTAGTGAGTTGTTTGCAAAGAAACAAATAGACGTCTTTCTGCAAAGCTAAAACTTGAAATTGCCAAGAACTATCCTGGCAGTAAAGAAAACAGTATAAGCAGTTATTGCAAATCTAAGAACAATTTCAAAACGAGCTGTGGATTCCATAAAACAGGCTATCCTTGGTTAGTTGCAATTACTGAGGGCGTACGACGCATTACATTTGAAACAAATTTTTACTGCTCAATGCTGGATGACACCAAAGCTGGAGTAGAAGGGGGTGGAAAAGGATTTATTATATTTTCTAGCCATTTGCAATTTCCTTTGCAATGCCCAATAATTTTTACTCCAACTCCAACAACTCCAAAAAAAGATAATTATCATAGAGTTACCTCAACGTATCAGCTACGCTTCTTCCAGATAAAGGACCCAGAGTGCTGGTGGTAACGATAATCGATAAGATGATTTTTAGAGAACAGCTAGTTTGACCTTGTAGTTTTTATCTAGAACTTGTTATTTAATTATAAGGTTTACAGCAAATAAGCATCAGGTTAGAAGAAATTTTGATGTCTTCAATTGACAATAAACGTTTTTTGTTGACTTAGACTTGTGCGTAGTGATTGTCACCAAATAATTAATCTAGCAAATTTTTGTTTTCAAACAAAAGGCACAATATAGTCTTTTTGGTGCAAACGCTCCCCTTCTTTGTTCAAGCACTATAACACGAATAATTCGAAGGAATATTCTAATAAGTATGTAGGTTTGTGATTGTGTAAATGCCTTAAATGATGTGGGGTTCCAAAGGAAATAAACTTTGATCTCGTTAGGGTTGGTACATCCTTTGGCACCACCAAATCAGAAATTGAAAATCCATCAACGAATGGGTACATAACTAATCCAGAGAATGATGGCAAAAATCGCCAGGACAAGGACAGGCAAAAGAGGTCCTAAATGAATAGAAGCCTAAATTTATTAGAGACCTGCTGAGTAAAGACAGGAATAGCGTCAAAATGACAGTAGGTCTACTGACAGGTCACTGTAGACTAAATAAGCATATGTATAATATAGGCCTAGCGGAAGATGTTAACCTGCAGATTCTGCAACGAAAAGGAAGAAAGTCCACTCAATGTGGTGTGCCATTTCGAAGACCCGGCAAGGAGAAGGTTGGTAGTGCTGCGAAAATTTGGCAGATAGTGGCATCGCAAATTTCACTTAACTATTCCATTTAGAATACTTGATCATAGTCTTATCGTTTTGTCTCTCTAACTTGAATTAGACAACTGATTTGGTTTCAATTTCAACTTTCCTCTAGTGGGTTAGGTTAGAACTAGTAACATCCTAATATTTGTTCAGAACAAGTCAATAACGGCATATGCCAACACAAATTAGCGGGGCAAAAACCAAGAAGACCTACATTCATGATACTGCCTTTACTTATTAATCTAGCGCTGCCAATACGACCAGATAGGTAGAAATTGCCTAACTTCTAATACTTAGCCTCTTCCATTGCTTTTATTGTATTACAATATATTATTACAGCAATTTATTAATTTACTGGCAGGTTGCGTTATAATATTGAAAAGAGAATAAAAAAAACCTAATTTAGCGTCTTTTTAACTTAAGAAAGAATCTTCAACTTATGAAGATATTTGAATTACAAGAAGACAGGATTATTCCTTTAGGCATTTGCCCATTTGGCCAAGATCTCTGTGTTTGCTATTAGATGGATTTAAAGCATCTGCAGAGCTCTACCTTATTTGATCCTACTGAACAAACTTTAAGACACCAGACATTCTTAAGTTACTTCTTTGTAATAGACTTGTAAGCTATAGATAATTTGGTTAAACTTGAACCATTGAGTTTGCAATGATAATTAAAGGAAAATAGGAATTACTTGAATATTAAAAGAGAATGTTATAGATAGATATCAATACTACCACCACTACAATAATAGATACATAGATGAGAGGTGAATAAACATTATCTGGAAGAGGTAGTGATGGTTAGAATGGGGTAAATCGTTTTGGCACAGTTTTAGGCCAGCTTCAAGAAAATTACATTTTGCTTTCTGAATCTAGGACTTCAATATTCTAGTATGCAGTCAACTAAATGCCATTTTACATATTTGATTAGTAGGTATTTCCGCATTTCAATGTAAGTAATTTCTTTGTTTGGTCCTTGGAGTTTTAATATTTCAAAAGAACATGATAAAATAAATAATAAATAATAAATTTAATTCCCCTTTAAACGATATGCATCGCAAATTTCACTTTTAAACCATCTCAGTCCGTTTCCAATTATCTGCGCTATCTTCACCATAATGACAACCACGTTACTCTCACTAAATACGATGCTTTATAATTAATTACAACCGTAGAAGTGCACATTTATTTCAATCTACCCGCTCCAGTTGTGAATTCATGAAGCATTAAAGTCCAATTCGTTTTTCGTAATGTATCATTATGTTGTATCATATTTCTCGCGGAATGGGTTTACGCAGTTGATAACATCATTGCTCCTATACCTGTAATTTTCTATATTGCAGTTCATAAAGCGTAACATAGAGCTTTTTTACCAATTTGTACTCAGTATTGTGTTTTACGCGTAATAAACTATTTATTAATTTTTTTCTTGATTTATCATCGACTATCATGCGCTTTTATTTTAATTTATTGCAAACGCAAATAGTAGCATGTCTTTAAACACGTTGTACTTAAATACTACTGCGTGATTTTAGAGATTATGCGTATTATGAATTATTTATTATAGAAATTTAAAGCTAAACTATTTACTATTAAAATTATTGTTATACGAGTACATAGTAATAATAAAAAAGATATAACACTTGTCTAATAGGAACAATCGAAGATCCTATTTCAAAACAAACAACCGGACCCAACGATATAACTGCGCGCATCTCCCCACCACAAATATTGCTCACTTAATCCGTTCCTTCGTGTTCGCTGGACGGCAGCCATGTTGGTTTCGTCTACGGTGCTGCACTCTACGCGCTATATCCAAGTATGCGGTGACGATAATTTTCACTAATTTGGCTAAAAGTGCGCGATAATATAGCAGGTGTACTTACCCCGTAATGTACGCCGGTGTCTCTTGTGCACGTGATAACCGTTTTTCGTATTTTAACGGCGGCGAAAACAATCGAAAAAAATGAGGAAAACGATGCGCGAGTCAGATGCCGGGACACATCATGGCTGACTAACCGTAGATAAACATGGCCACATATAGAACACCCGAAATTCCCGGCCTACCATGATGGACTTGAATGATTTTCAAATAAAGTTTTCTTTGATGCAATTTTTTCTGTATGTGTTAGTAAATTGCGGCAAAATCTAATGCGTTTAATGTAAGTAGGTAGAAAATGGAATTAGAATTGTTGAGTTGTCGAATAAGCATGATAAAATTGTTTAGATTTTGTATTATAATAAATTTATTAGATAGAAATTACATGCGCAAACTACAAGTTGTTGTATTTTGGATAATAATTTAGGAAGAATTCTAAATACTTTAGCAGGAAAGAATTTTAGGTTATTCTAAAAGTGATAAAAATTTATTCTTTCTGATGATTTCAGTGTACAGTTACATACATAAATCTTATTGGACAAATTGGCTGTATCAAAGAAATTTGACTTTCTAAATAAAAACAAAACTAACAATAAAAAAAAATATTTGTGAAAACATTAATTACCATTTGTTGTCAAATATAAATTTATTTTTCGTATATTTGATTTTGACATGCCAATATGTATTCCTACTCTAACTTTACGATTGGCAGTTGTATGAAATTCTAGATAGAATCTTATCAAAATCATGATAAATTATAATTCATTATTGTTTTCTTTTGATTCCTATAATTGTTCCTCAGTTTTAATGATATAATATTTAGATATTTCTGTAGAAACCAAACTTCAAGAAGGAAAAAATTAAAATCGTCTCTAGTAAATCATTTTAGATTGATCTTTTTGGATTACAATGAGTGCCATATATAAATTATTCTCAAAATACTCTATGATTACTTCAGTTTAAATGTCATACTTGCTATTTTCTAAGAGAGCTAGATCAACATCCAATTAGGCCAATTTTAGTTGACAAATTTAAATATTTCCGAAAGTGTGTAACCCACAAAAAATGTCGTGAAAATTAATATTTTTGATATAGCCAATTTAAATTGAGTCCAAACAATCTCTAATCTCTTTTTAGCAGTAGATATAATATAAATTCGATTAACCGTTTTATATTTTAATTAAGTGAGCTTTTATATCTAAGTATTTGCTCATCAACTAAAATTTCTGCAGTTTAAAAGTTGAAGCAGTTAATAAACTTATATAAAATAACCTTTGGATAGGAGGCAAAAAACCATCTGAAGGTCTAACTAATTTTGAAAAAGCACATGAGAATGAGATTTTTTTATTTTTCAAAAAATTGTTCGACCAATTATGAGATCCACAATAATCCTAATCTTCGACTAATCATTGATGGGTTGTTGTGGTGCCAATAAGGTAAACACACTATTGGAGGAACATGATAGACTACTCAAACTAATGGACAAGTTGATTCTTGTCACTAATAGTAGTAGGTACTCCATGATCAACCAGAAGTTGGCTTGCTGATTTAGAAACATCCAGCATTTTTAAAGTATGTAAAGTAAAACATACAAATTCTTGTAATAGACATCTTTGGTAAAACTGCAGAAATCACTGTACTACAGCACAAGCAATAAAAGAGATTAGTTATTAGATATGAACCAATCCTTAGCTATTCCATTTAGAATCCTTGATCACAGTTCTATAGTTTTGTCTTTCTAACTTGAATTAGACAACTGATTTGGTTTCAATTACAACTTTATTTCCTCTAGTGGGCTAGGCTAGAATTAGTAACATCCTAATATTTGATCAGAACAAGTTAATAACGGCAGATATCAACACAAATTAGCGGGGCAAAAACCAAGAAAACCTACATTCATGATACTGTCTTTACTTATTAATCTAGCGATGCCAATACGTCTAGGTAGGTCAAAATTGGCTAACTTCTTATATACTTAAGCTCTTCCATTGCTTTTGTTGTATCACAATGTATTATTACAGCGATTTATTAATTTACTGGTAGGTTGTTTTGTAATATTGAAAAGAGAATAAAAAAACCTAATTTAGCGTCTTTTTAACGTAAAAAAGAATCTTCAACTTTTGAAAATATTAGAATTACAAGAAGACAGGTTTATTCTTTTAGGCGTTTGCCCAATTGGTCAGGATCTCTGTGTTTACTATTAGCTGGATTTAAAGCATCTGAAGAGCTCTATCTTATCTGATCCCTCTTAACAAACTTTAAGACAGCAGAAATTATTAAGTTACTTGTTTGTAATAGATTTGTAAGCTATAGATATTTGGTTAAACTTGAACGATTGAGTTTGCAGTGATAATTAAAGGAAAATAGGAGTTACTTGAATATTAAAGGAGAATGTCATAAACAGCAATGTTACCACTACTACAATAATAGATACATAGATGAAAGTTCAATAAACATTATCTGGAAGACGTAGTGATGATCAGAATGGGGCAAATCGTTTTGACACAGTTTTAGACCAGCTTCAAGAAAATTACATTTTGCTTTCAGAATCTAGGACCTTAAGATTCTAGTATGCAGTCAACTAAATGCCATTATGTCAAATATTTGATTAGTAGGTATTTCGGTAATTCAATGTAAGTAATTTCTTTGTTTGATTTTTGAAGATTTCTGCTAAAGTCATTTTGGTTTTTAATATTTCAAAAGAACATGATCAGAAGATGATATTGGCGCCACCGTGTTAACGTTAAATGCCAACACAAATTAGCGGGGCAAAAGCCAAAAAGACCTTAGATTCCAATATTTAACCTCTTCCATTGCTTTTGTTGTATTACGATATATTACAGCTATTTTTTAATGTACTGGCAGGTTGTGTTAAAATATTGAAAACAGAATTTAAAAAAATCTAATTTGGCGTCTTTTTAACTTAAGCAAGCTCTAAAACCCCACCTTGAATTATTTTTTTTGGCAAACTTTTTTTTGGGAACTTTTTTCGTAAATCTTAAATTTATGAAGATATTTGAGTTGCAAGAAGATTATTCTTTTAGGGATTTGCCCATTTGGGCAAGATCTCTGTGTTTCCTATTAACTGGATTTAAAGCAACTTTAAGACAGCAGAAATTATTGAATTAGTTATTTGTAATACATTGGTAAGATATAGATAATTTGGTTAAACTTGACCCATTGAGTTTGCAATGATAATTAAAAGAATACTAAAATCTACTTTTAGACATTTTGCAAGGCCCAGTTTCGGAAATACAGATTACTAAGCATATTGTTAATAGCAAGTGGATGTTTGTGTGTATGTATATAGGCATGTTGCCAAATTGTAGTAGAGTTAACAATACCTCTCATGCTGTGCGCGAAATATAGCCAAAGACTGAAAGTTTGGTTTCTTACAGAAAACTAATCGAATGACTACTGAAATCATCAGAACTCAGCTTCCATATCCATCTTACGTTATTCCTTTTAATAATACATTTTTTTAACAATACGCCACATTATGTTGCATATGACAGCCACAAAAATTTATTACGTACGTTTCAATGGTGCATATTTCGTAAAGCAAACTACTCCTTCTAAGTATCAGAACACTCGTTCACAATATGCTTAAACATTTTAGTTGCAACATTTCGAATAAATTACCGATATCTTTAAAAAACTTATCTCGTATATTCTCATATACCCTACAACTACTTAAACAAGTACTATTTTAAATTTCAGGCATTGAATCAACCGTATGTACACACACAAAAAAATCACACACAGAAAAGAGGAAACGGCATAAAATGATGACACACGAAAGTTACACCGAATCGTAAACTAGAAAACTTTTCGGCGAGGCGTGCGCTGAAGCGGAGAGAAACAACGTTTATATGCATGACAAGTTAAAAACATAGCGTTCATCACCCAAGGCGAGCTTATGTTTATTTAAAATACACCCGGTACTATCTACTTCTCTAAGTTCACAAAGTAAAATCGGCGACGTATTTACGATACCATTTGAAATTCTAAGTCCTGCGTCTAGGAATCACCAAGATCTCTCGGAAGGTGAAGTACGATAATGACAGTTTTATAGTTTGTGGCACATTCAACTATTTAGCAATTTTCCTTTTGTTGTCTCGTCCGTTTTATTTACCCTATCCGCATAATATATTGAATGTATCCAACTTTGTATCTAGAACGTCTTGTGAAGTATAATACATAAGTAGGTAGTTTAAAGAGTACTGTTGTAGAATAGATTTATACTTGTAAGTTTTGCAATCGTAATAATATGATAATGCATTTTGGCATAGTACGTCTTGAGTTTTGGGCGGAAACTTCTAAAATTTTCCTTTTTTCGTTTAAATCATACGTAAATCACAGTGGCATATGCAAAAGAACAGCGTATACAAGTTTAGTTTGTTTATTTTTTAAAGGATTTACGGTATAAACTTATAGATCAGCCTGAAATAAATTTCGCCGAATCTTTTGAAAGTATGATTGAAATTTAGTATCTCCGAATATATACGCATTTTAGAAAAGGATACTTTATCACTTGTTTTAATAAATATTTAAATATTATGAATAATTCTAAAAGATAAATTAAAGAAGATTTAATATTATAAAGCTTTTTGCTCTTCCGAAATTTTTATGTTAGTCATATGAGTTGCTTGAATATTAAAGGAGAATGTTATAAATAGCAATGCTGCCACCACTACAATAATAGATACATAGATGAAAGGCTGGTAAACATTATCTGGAAGGGGTAGTGATGATCAAAATTGGCATCAATCACTGTGGTTCGCAGCGAAAAGAGGCTGTAGGGCTACCTCACCGATTATTTATTTATCTAATCTTCCACTAACCATTGATGGGTGGTTGTGGTGCTGCTAATAAGGTAAGCAGACAATTCACAATTGAAGCGCCATGGTAGATTGCACAAGCTAACTATTTGACAAGTTCGTTATTGCCACCAATATTAGTGCTCCATTTGGAAAGATGTAGCATTTCGTAAATATAATAAAACAAATAATTCTTGTAATTAACATCTTTGGTAAAACTGCAGAAATCACCGTACTGCAGCACAAGCAATAAAAGAGATTAGATATGTATCAGAAATGGACCAATACTTAGCTATTCCATTTGGAATACTTGATCACAGTCCTATCGTTTTGTCTCTCTAATTTGAATTAGACAACTGATTTGGTTTCAATTCCAAGTTTATTTCCTCTAGTGGGCTAGGTTAGAATTAGTAACATCCTAATATTTGTTCAGAACAAGTCAGTAACGGCGGATGCCAACACAAATTAGCGGGGCAAAAACCAAGAAGACCTACATTCATGATACTGCCTCTACTGATAAATCCAGCGATGCCAATCCGACTAGGTAGGTAGAAACTGGCTAGCTTCCAATACTTAACCCCTTCCATTGCTTTTGTTGTATTACGATGTATTATTGTTGCAGAGATTTATTAATTTACTGGCAGGTTGCGTTGTAATATTGAGAAGAGAATAAAAAAATCTAATTTAGCGTTTTTTTAACTTAAGAAAGAATCTTCAACTAATGAAGATATTTGAATTACAAGAAGACAGGATTATTCTTTTAGGTATTTGCCCATTTGGCCAAGATCTCTGTGTTTGCCATTAGATGGATTTAAAGCAGCTGCAGAGCTCTACCTTATCTAATCCTTCTGAACAAACTTTAAGACAGCAGAAATTGTTAAGTTACTTCTTTCTAATAGATTTGTAAGCTATAGATAATTTGGTTAAACTTGAACCATTGAGTTTGCAATGATAATTAAAGGAAAATAGGAATTACTTGAATATTAAAGGAGAATATTATAAATAGCAATGTTAGCACTACTACAATAATAGATACATAGATGAAAGGTCGATAAACATTATCTGGAAGAGGTAGTGATGATTAGAATGGGGTAAATCGTTTTGGCACAGTTTTAGGACAGCTTCAAGAAAATTACATTTTGTTTTCTGAATCTAGGACCTAAAGATTCTAGTATGCAGTCAACTAAATGCCATTATGCCAAATATTTGATTAGTAGGTATTTCCGTATTTCAATGTAAGTAAGTTCCTTGTTTGGTTTTTGAAGATTTCTGCTGAAATCATTTTGGCTTTTAATATTTCAAAAGAACATGATCAGTAGACGTTATTAAACTTACATCTTGCACTGAAATATAGTTCCTTGCATCAATAGGCATTACTCATGTCCCGACTAAAGAGCGACCTAATATTTTTTCTTAGAAACAAAACGATTAAACGAAAAATTTGACTAAAAGAGCTTATGATTAGAAGAGGCAGTAAGCCTCTTGGTGGTATTTAGGGTGAACAACACCCTGAATATTTAAATATTTAAGTTTAAGTTATTAAAAGACACATATGGCAGAGGAAGATAAATATAAGAATTTCATATATGTATATAAAGGTAGAAAAGAAAGTTAGACCTTTTTGCAGTAGCAACTAACAATGTCATACCTAGATTTATAAGATATTTAAAGACTTGGGGTAGTAAAATCGCTTGAATTTTTGGAAGCAGCCCCTTCAAAAACCATTGCACTATATTTAAATTTATGTCAGCATTTGGTTTCTATTCCTAGGTGTTGTTGTTGGGTTTGTAGATGGCTAAAAAATTACAATACCATCATATCCGCAATTTTTCCAAAAGAAAACTTTAAACCTTACAACATCACCAATTGTTTTTTTATAAAATTAGAATATGAAGGCCTACTATTATAAGACACCGTTTTGCAGTTTTGTGAATGTATCTGGGCGTGTTGCCAAATTGTAATAGACTTAGCAAAACGGCATGGGCTTATAATACAGGGTTGTAGTGAGAGTTATAATCATGTCCATATAGTGCCAAAATCTCAAACTTTTTCTTTTGATAACTGTTTTTTTTTTCAAAATATGCTGTGGTATGAATGGTGCATAAAGAATCCATCATAACAACCTATGCGTTGAAATAATTTTTGCTTCCTAAATGTTATAGAAACAGCATCGTTTTACACACATTTATCTTCTAAAATAGTACTATTACATTTCAGCAACTAATGTAGTTGCTATAAACCAAGAAATTTTGATCTAAATGTGTTTTCATAGCTATTTTCCCAAAATAGTTACATAATAATAATAATAATATCGGCTTTATTGGGCGGTATTCATTTTTACAATGTTCTTCCATACAATCTGACAATTAACTACAATTTTGACAATACATTTGACATTTCACATTTTTACATTCCAAATCCAATAATTTCGAATAAAAAATCGTTCATATCTTTTATCTTTCTTCATATCTTTCACCTTTCCAATAGTTTCCACATTGCCTTCATCTTGATAATGCCTTCTCCTTACTCAAATGTAATTAATTATTGAGTTTTACTATATATTTTTTAACATCCACATCTTCCATTTTCATCAATTGTCAAATATCTGTCTAACTAAAAATAAGTGGATTCACGTCCCAATCAAGATATTCCCTTCTAGATCTGCAAAGATTTATTTCTTGTAGAACATTTATCACTTTTTTCCAAACTTGTTAGCATAAGAACTTTGGAAACAGATCTTGCACTATTAGGGTGATCGTCAGAGTAAAACCTTGAAGATGATTGTATTCGATACATCAATTTCTTTTTCTCATTTCTGACAGCTGCTTCTCCTTTTTCAAATCATCATCTTTCATGGCTACTGTTGCTAATATTTTTATAATTGTCGATGTAGTTTTTTCCCAACTTGATCGGTTTATGAGTCGCCTTCAAGTGAGTTTCAGCCATTTTTTTAAAGAAAGCTATCAAAAAGAACCTGAAAGTTCCCAAACTAAATTCATCTCTCGCAAAATAGTTTGTAAAAATAATTTGAAACCGCATAAACTTTGCATGGTTCTACTTATCCTTCTAAACGCTTAGATGGATTTAAGATCTGATAACCATCAGCATTTTGATATTACAAGCATTAGTAAGATGTGATCAGGATAAGTTGGATTCCCCAATCATGCCAAGCATTCTTAAAGAGTGGGACTAGTAATTCCTATGACCTTCGCCATCGTGTCTCCAAAAACTGATCAAAAAGTTGGGGAGGTTAGTCCAGAGCAGTTGCAAGAAAATCTTATAGGCGTTTTTCCACAATTCCTAATGACCTGACTTGTGTTCCTGCCGTTGTTTTTCGCGGATGAGATATTATTGGCCAGAACTTCTCCCAGAAATGTAAAATAAGACTAACTATTAGTCTGTTTGTTAATCGTATTTTGAAGGAAAGCAATTGAGGAGCGTTCATGCAAAATCACACATATCCACGTAACGTAGTTTCGAGAAAAACGAAAAAAAGCAGTTTATTCTAAGAGTATTGCAATTATAATTGTGCAATTTAGATGGCAAGTAGTATAACAAATAATATTTTTAACACTGTTATGGTTATGGAAAAATGTACGTCTTTTGCGTGAATACAAGTGTTGTTGGCAACAGTCTTGCTGCAAATGTGTCTGGTTTTGTTTGAGCATATAATTCACATGCACATAATTCTATCTATTATTGATTGATGAGGAAAAGAGATTAGAAAAATGGTACTCTGAAATATTTTTATTGACAAATTGAAATGAAGAATACAACAGGAAACAACAAATACAACAACGGCATGGTGGCCTTTCAAACAGTCACAGACAAGTTCAGTTCCTTTAGGTGCTATTCTCTGCGTTGTCTTTCTTTTTCTTGCGTTTGTGGTATATCCTCGATGAAAATTTTCTGCCCTGTTTTGCTGACCATATTGTTGTTCAGATTAGTATGCGGTAAAACTGACTTTCAATCATTCTGAGCATTTTAAGCGATACAAACGACCACGAACACTACGAAGTTCTATGTAGTTCTCTCGTTAAATTTAGCACAGCAGTTTTAATTGCCTAGATATTAATTCCGTAATCATTCAATCTTGTAATTTTTGCCAAATAAAAAACAAAATTAATAATAGATTTTCGGCAGGTATACAATTGACCTAAAAAGTCGATATTATTCTCACGTATTGTATCCAAATTTAATGGGCATATTTACGACACAAACACGAACCGTACTCACAAATTATGAAGAACATCCATGAATTAGCAGCTTAGCATTTAATTTAAACGTAACTTAAAGCAAAACAATACCAATAACTCACACCCCAGCACGGAGTAAGTCATCTTCGTAAATAACAGAGCACGACTCTCCCGTCGGCCTTTGTTTCAAACTCCGTACAACTTTGTACTACATCAGTATACCTATACAACAAATATATAACTACAAGAAACAAAATACGGTCAAAAAAAATCCAATTCAGGCTTAATTTATTTAAAACGATACATACGTATTGCGGCTGAAACCCGAAACATATTCATTAATATAATTCCATGCAATACTCATGCATGCATTATACAATGAGCGGATAATATACCCTGTATACAAACACGGCACTGTTTCTCCGTTCAAATAGACTTGTCATAATAGGTTATGTGCTGGTCGGGCTATACGTTACAGGTTATCTTACCGAGTTACAAGTGGGGTATTTGCATGTGAAAAGTTCACGGTTTAGATGAAATCGCGAATACGGTTCTTATATTTAGCCTTTGTGTTTGTACGTCTTTGTCTTTTGTCTCACCTCATAAAAAATTCTAGTATATATACACGGAAACCCTTATTGAACCGTTAGGTGGAAGAAGCGCGTCGCTCCTTCAAAGTAAAACGATTACAGCGCCACCTACTAAAAAAAGAAACCGCTTTCTCGGAATAAAAACGAAACTCTCGGAGAAAACGTTAGATACAATTGTTTGGAATTTTAAAACGAAATAAAGGTAATGGTCATATATTAAAAAGAAAAAAAAAGGAAATAGAAAGCGCCCTTTTTTTAAGAGTGTATTGTCGAAGTTATTTTTAGGAGAAATTTTATAGAGGTAGACGTTGTAAATTAGAAAGTTTTTTTTTTTAAGGGATACCTACACAATTTTCTAAACGCATTTTTTAAACCAGTATTAGTGGTGCATAAGTGGTGAGATGTTATTATTAACTGCTCCTCATTGAAGACTAGAGGTACCTACTTTAATTTATTTATTCGTTTAACTATAGTAGAAAAAAAAATAATTTCGGTGTAATTTATCACTTAATGGTGAAATCTCTTTTTAATGTATCTTGTAACACCTATTTCTATGTTAGCTACAAATAACCACCGACGAACACATAGTGCTTAATGCGCCTTATCGCCGTACACATTCCGAAGCGTAGAAAATTGGAGGCCATTAGTGCGCTGATAGATTTTTTTTTCGGTATTTCTTTTTCTGGTGAGTAACCACCAAATCGTAATTTAAAAATAATGATAAGATTACATATTATAACCGCAAGGAAGCTTGGGAACCAATGAGATTTATATGGGTAATCGTCGTTTCGTTTTGTAAGTGTACCGGATTGATGCCTATGGAAAAAAAAATCTATTACACTGCAATACCTGTCTTATAGATAAGGAAAGAAAGGAAATTCAGGCGTGGTTAAACGTAAATAACCAAAGTCATGCAGTATAATGGTAGAGTGTTTAAAATTGGATTGCTGATGAAGATGTAAAAGTTATAAAATCATTTTTTGTGGTGGGAATTTACCACAGAAACTGACAAAAAAAAACTACTGGTCAATGTTTGTTTTCGGTTGTAAATGCGATGAATGGTTGTTATTTTACAGACGAAAATTGCTTGCGAATAATGGTTTATTACTATCCACAGCTAATAAAATTAGTGCTATTCAGTGGGTAAATTTAATCAATTTACTTTTTTTTATTTTGAAAACTATTTTTCCTCAAAAGGTGTTCCACCAATAGAATCTGCCTAAAATGACCAAATTCCGAATCATAATTGTTTAAATTGTCGACCAAAGCAAAATTAACCACTAAACCAAATTTAGACTGAGGCATACTGTAAAATTTGGCCACCTTTTTTTAACATTTCCTACAAGATGCAAATTCAGGACAATTAGTTTAACAAGATGCGTTCATAAACAATTACATCAATGTCCATTATGTCAACAGTTTCCACTTCTGAAAGAGTGGGGGGTGGGAGCATGAAATGTACTTTCCTTGCATTATGCCAACAACGTGTTAAACTTTGTCATTGTTTTGTTGGCTCTATAGTTTTAGTGAAGATATCTTGTCATTCAACTAAAGGAGAAAGTACGCTGCTCAAGTATTCACACATTCTATAATAATTTAAGCTTCTACCTGTGCCAATAGTTTTATTCGTCACCAGAGCGGACTCTTGGAGATGTGAAAGAAAATCTCCACTTTGAGCATACTAATGTTAGCTGAATGTTGTTGTGAGTGAATTATTTGTCGTATATTTTTACATACATTTCTACAGAATGTGTATGGGCAATATGTAAGAACAATAATTTCCTTATTATTAATTATCCAGAACAATGTGGGCTAGCTCTCAAATTTCCTGCCAAACTTTTTGTAACCTTAACGAATCTGGCAAAATTGAATCGTTATTGGTGCAGATTTATAGTCTTCTACTATAACGATACTTTCAAATAAATTCGATAATGATATGTAAATAATCTTAATAATCTTTTCTGATTGGTTCAAACAGTAGCTTCTGAAAATTTTGTCTAGGTCTTGATATACGATATCAAAACTCTGGTCATTGATTGTAAGTATTATAGTAAATTTTAGGGTTTTATGAATTATTGTGCGTTTATTGCTGCTTGAACAAGTTATGCATCTTTATTGCAATGTTACTTCAATTTTAGTGAATGTCTCCAATATTAGGAAAATTAAATTGATGCCAAAGCATATCGCCAGAAGTTGCTGGTGATGAAAAAAATTTCACAAGCTTTGTTGGCCGTACACTCGTCTTTTTTTTGTGATTCCTTAAACGCAACTCAGAATTTGAGCGCATCACATGTTTATGCTTCATAGAAACCAGAAGTACAGCTTTTGTTTGGTATTTCTTTTGAAAGCAACATTTTTGGGCTTTGTGCTCTGGTATTTTGGCATTAAAGGTGATATTGTCGGACAATATGTATGTATATCCAAGAAAACGATCAATCAACCCTAGAATCCCTTGTTTTTATTTTAGTTTAGTTTTTTGTTTCGTTCCCATGCGTGTCGTTAAAAGCAATTCAAACCATGTCGTTTGACGTCAAAACTTTGAAATTTTGCCCTCCTTAGAAATACACCTATGTACCGGGTGAGCCAACCTCGATGTCTCAGCTCTTTTATAAGAAAAGGAAAAACGATGGACAAAATCTGAAAAGAGGTTCTCAAATGCGATTAAGTAAGGTCCATTTTATATACTTTGCCATATTTGGAAAGTGAGGTAATGACGTCATCGATTTATTTTTCCCCAGAAACATACCTATATTTTGGTATGTTTTGAAAAAAGCTAATTTTTCTGAACTTATTTTATAAATAAAAAAAATTCTATATTTTTCCGTTAAAAAATTATAAGCAAATTTGGAAAAAAAAGTCTTGTCAAAAATTCGCAATCATCACTATTTAAACAAGTAGCCTTTGGAAGTAAATACCAAACTCGCATCTGTCAATAATTAAACATTATTAATTACTATTAATTTTAATTTAATAATTCTGTTATTAGTTTTAATTTTTAGTTATTTAGTAGGCAACTGATTTACAATCGGATTAACAAAATGTGGATTTTCAGTACCCCAAAAATGTTCGTTTTTTAATTGGGCTTACCGTTACTAAGCAACTGGCTTTCATCCGTTCACAACACATGCTGAAAAAAACGATTGTCATTGATGTCTAGCTTTTCTATTACTTGGACAACAAAATTAATACTTTGTTGTTGATGATCTGACAAGTGTTCTAAATTTTAAAGTTTATAATCGTGATAACACCGGCTGTGTAGCGCAGTGCCTAGCGCGCTCGCTTCACAGTCTGGGGGTATCGGGTTCGAATCCGGTGCGTTCCTTCTGAATTTGGCTTTCTGTAGTTTCCCAAATTCCACGGCAAATGCGGAAAGATAACATCTTAAGTCGGTCTACAGCCGCAGGCGTAATAATAACTCATGGCCAGCCGATGCCCCCTGTAATTGGCGCAAGCTGTTGGGGGATGCTAAGGCATGAATTATTATTATTATTATTATTATTATTATAACCATTTTCTTTCAAAATTATTCGTCCCAAACTATATTTTATAATCAACTCACGACAGGGTTACCGAATCGAATTCCTTGGATAATCCTTGATGAATACTGCAAACCATTAGTAACAGTACAGTCAAAATTGACACTTTTAACAATAATTTTTCTTCCCTTTTGAATAGAAAGCGCCTCGCTATTTCCACGTAAATTACGTTCCAATATTGCAAATATTTTTAAGCTTGGAATAATACGTTCGCATATTACTGAACTACTCCTTTACGGTTCTTTTGAGACTTCCCATAAAGTAATAGCATATCAACTTTTTCGTTGTGCGTAAACATTTTTCAAAGACAAATGACAACGAAACAGTATTTGTCAACCATTAATTTAATTATTGACAGATGCGACTTTACTATTTATTTCTAAAGGCTACTTGTTTAAATCGTGACGATTGCGAATTTTTGATTTTTTTTACAAATTTTCTTATAATTTGTTAACGGAAAATGATTTTTTCTATTTACAAAATATGTTTATGTCTCTTTAAATATATCAAAATATAGGTACGTTTCTGGGAAAAAATAAATCGATGGCGTCATTACCTCAGTTTCCAAATATGAAAAAATATACAAATTCGGCTCAAATTGAACCTTACTCAATCCCAATTTGAAAACCTCTTTTCAGGTTTCGTCTATCGTTTTTCCTTTTCGTAAAAAAAAGCTGAGACGTCGAGTTTCGCTCACCCTGTATATATCTATGGACTAGGTTCCTTAACACGTTCGCTACCGCCATTAAAAAATCACCTTTACGACAGACCAGTTTGCAGTTTTTTTTTTGTAAAATACGCATGTAGATAAGGTACTGACACTGTACCTATTGACGACTTCTTTTCAAAAAAACATTATTTTTGTTTATATTCTGATATGACTAACATGTGACACTGGTATACAGCAATAATTTTTACCAATAGATCAAATGTCTCGTATATGAGACAAGGTTTTTGACTCTAACAATATGTAAACAAGGAAATAGTTGATTCAAATACAAAATAACTTCATTCAATTTTCGTTCAAAAGCGTATGCAAAGCAAAACAAAAATTTTATTCTGGTTAATTCGAAAAATCAAAAAATTTAGGAATGGTGTTGCGCAAAATGAGAATTTGAGTCCAACTAGTTTTCTTTATCATTCACGCACATAATGCAGACAAAGAGAGTTTGCTTTTTCTTTATATTTTGCGAACAATCGGCATCTGATCCCCTTTTCGATTTTTTCTTGAAAATATGGGATTTTTTCGGTTTGGGGCGCATTTTGGCCGTTTTTTTTACTTACAGCATCCGCGGAATCAATACGTGATTGTATTATTTGGTCCCTGAAGTTTAGATATGCATTCTTCTTTCCTGTAGTTTTCTGATACAGGCAGTTACTATTCCATAAGCAAACGTCTACCAAATGAAAAAATCTTCAGCTTTAAAAAATTTTTTTGCTTCTTCTTGTAGCTCAGTCTCAGTCAAACGTCAAACTTGAATGTAAGTACAAAAACAACATAACCTCAGTGACCAGTTGACTCACATAATAGGCATTTTACGACCTCTACGAAGTTTAAAGCTTCTATCAATAGATCATACAAAATAAAAATCACTTTGAAAAGCCACGTCGTCGGCACATACATATATGAGCCACCTTCAACTTTTATTTTCAAAATTTATTAGACATTCTTATTCATCGTTATTGATGAAATTAGTTATCTGTCTTGCCAGGCCACCAGCCCGAGCAGATAATATCTCCTTGAATTCTCTACCGCTAATAAATGTAGCTGCTTCTTGCGTTGAAAGCAACATTTTTGGGTTTTGTGCTCTGGTATTTTGGCATTAAAGGTGGACAATATACCCAAGAAAATGATCAACCAACCCTACAATCCTTTGTTTTTATTTTAAATTTTTTGTTTAGTTCCCATATGGCGTAATTAAAAGCAATTGAAACTATGTTTTGTGACGTAAAACTTCGAACTTTTGCTCTTCTAGAAATATACCTATGTATGTACATATCTATGTACTAGATTCCTTAACACGTTTGCTACCGCCATTAAAAGAATTATCTTTACCACAGACCACTTTGCGCTTTTTTTTTCTAAAATACGCATGTAGATAAGGTACTGACACTGTAGCTATTGACGACTTCTTTTCAAAAAACATTATTTTTGTTTATATTCTGATATGACTCACATGTGGGACAGTGGTATACAGCAATAATTTTTACCAATAGATCAAATGTCTCATATTTGAGACAAGGCTTTTGACTCTAACAATATGTAAAAAAGGAAATAGTATCATCCATGCGCATAATGCAGACAAAGAAAGTTTGCTTTCTCTTTATATTTTGCGGGCAATCGGCCTCTGATCTATTTTGGCCGCATCCGTGGAATCAATGAGATTGTATTATTTGGTTTACATATGCATTCTTCTTTCGTCGCAAACGTTTACCAAATGAAAAAATCTTTAGCTTTAAAAAGTTTTTTTGCTTCTTCTTGTAGCTCAGCCTCAGCCTAAGCGAAAACAACATAACCTCAAAAGAGTAACCATTTGACTCACATAATATGTGTCTTACATTCCTATAGACCTCCACGGAGTTTAAAGCTTCTATCAATAGATCATACAAAATAAAAATAATTTTGCAATTTTTATTTTCAAAATTTATTATACTTATTCATCGTTATTGATGAAATTGGCTTTTTGCCTTGCTAGGCTACCAGTCCTAGCAGATAACCTCTTTCGAAATTCTCTACTCCTATGAAATAATAATAAATGTTGCTGCTTCTTGTTTAGGTCTTCTAATTTTCATCGAACAAGTCTGTCTACGCCTTTTTCTTGGCAAAATTACGACCATAGCTTTCCTTGTGTTTTTCTGTGTATTGCGTTGTTATATTTATCCAGTCAGCGAGTATTAGGTGAACTAAATAACCAACTTGTCGCAAATTGAACAGCAGTGCTGGCAATCTATTGCTCTACTAATTAGTTGTAGATGGATGTAGTTTGTTGCCTTTGGGAAATAATTCTAAAATAGATCAAATTTCTTTTTAAAAGCTTAGGTACCAGGCACAATCATGATTTAATTCATCGTTAGAAGATATCCATTTAATATATCATAATTATTTTACTAGACTAGATACGCAACCTAACCATAAATTAGTATTAGTTTGTTTTGCGCCTAGCAGCTAACAGTAATTTAACATAGACATTTATTTTTATATAATTCATTACCTCGTCTAAGGTGTTAAAAGCAGTAAAAGTTTAATCAAGTTGAGAATGCAAACAAACATGTATTACAATTTTGCACAACATAATACGTTAGTATTACATAAATACAAATAAATATTCATTACAAACTTGCGTTTGAATCGAAGTATCTTAATTAAAAGCATGTATAACTCAGCACTAAGAGTTAGTAATTACATGCTGTTATAGGCCTTCTTTTATGTATATAATATATAACGGATGTGATTGATGAATGCCGGTTAAATAAGCTATCATACATTATGTTGACGATGCACCACTTTATAGTTTATCCTAATTCAACATTTATTACAAGACGTGCATTAGTTGTAGTGAAAACCATACGGGTTGCGCTTAGAATTATTTACAACCTTTAATTGCAAATATAATTACATTAAACGTTCCTCGTTGCGCTGTAATTATATAGCACGTTATTTATTCCTAATAAAAGCATGCCAAGCTAACTTATGAAGCCTGAGGCATCATCACTGCGTTACGTCTATCTTTCCTGCATCGAATTTTAATGACATGCAAATCTATGCGATATTTGAGATAGACTAATTGAATTACAACGCCAACACATCAGTTATCTATCAAGTCGTTTGTATATAGAAACTTTATTCTCTTGAACGAAACTAGGAGAGCTAGAATACCTTTTCACATTCTCACAGTTGTCTAAAGGCAATGAATAATAATATCGCTGAGTATTTGCATTACATGCAGAGTTATTGATTTATGAACAATGAGATAATTAGCACATAATAGATTATTGCTGTTATTTTTGATTTTTGTTTAAATTATCGAGAAGGATTTGTTGTTGCTAACTTGTTAGAATTCTTTAGATTGTTTTTTTTTAGTTTGATATTTCTGTATTAGTTAGTTATTTCCAGTCGTTAGTACACAAGGATTTGCGAAAATTTCTAGTATTAGATATAGGAGATATCGCAAAATTACCACGTTCAATGATGGCATGTTACTTGCAACATCAAATTATTATTAAGTGTTGGATATCGCCAGCAGTGAAAGTTAGTAATTGCTGCGTCTCATCTGCAGTGTGTATTATGTAAATGTTAACACCTAAGTGCTTATCTTGAGATCTATTATTGCATCTCAGCGTATTAATTTCCTTAAAGAGTATCTAGGCTTAATATGGAAAGTATAAGTAAGATTGCATGGTAGGAATGTGTATCTTTATCAGCATACGTAAGTCATAAAATTATTGGGGGAATAAATAGAAAAAAGTGAGGAGCATTTACCTAGAGTTGTGCCAGTCAGTTGCTTGGCAACAGCGCTAAAATTCTAATCATATATATTCTTTATCTATGATGATGATAATGATGATACATGATTAGTTCAAAAAAGACAGGTTCAGAAGCGCTTCAATTGTTTATAACTGGCAGGAAGTTCGGCCAAATTTTACGGTGATAAAATAAATTCGAAAATTACTTTAACGTAATACCAAATTACCCTGCCATTTACATAATTCCCCAACTTTTCTCTACATTTAATAACTTTATCTTATCTTCTTATTCCACCTAATTGATCATCTCCGTAGAAGACCTATCATCATGCATTTATAAGTTAGAAAAACTAGACGATAATTAGGTACTCTTATACTACTTGTGAGGTAATCTAAAATTTGCCCCGCTCGCGGAAGGTTATCAACAACTATAGTGCATTGAGTTTATAGGCTATAATCAATATAAAACGCTACCACAAAATGTCGATAAAGATTAAATACTCAAATT
>ML219140.1:0-39108 GCA_004785975.1 Popillia japonica | reverse complement strand
ATAAATTTAGTATTAGCTGCTCATAGCAATTTATGTGACTGTTGACATTACAAGAAATATAAATAGGTGGCTTATATAGCCACAGGAAACTTTAGCAAACCTCCTCCCTAGCTTCCTAAGATAAAAAAAACAAAAATTATTAATTTTCTAACAAACTTGTTATAAATTTTTGGACACAGTGCTATGTTAGCAATGTTTTCATAATCAACCTATTTAAAACATGTCTTTCTTAGCGTAGTACAACACTAACTTTATCTAATTTAAAACTAAAATAAGACCCACTAGCGCAATGTTGTTTTTAGAGAATACAAGAGAATTCAAACGAGGTAGAAGAAATATGGATCAGTTGGAGATCGATTTATTAGATTGCTGCAGTTAAGAACAAGTATATTAGTAACATTGATGTTAGACCACCTATCCTGCAATTCCTCTTGGATATTCATAATTCATTTACGCGAGCGATCTATTGCCAATTAATAATCTTACACTAAGTCAATTAAATGAGTTAAGTTGATTCTAAACGGAATACAGGAATTACAAACATGAACGATTAATGTAACGTCTATCGCGAGAATCGTATCTTAGGTTGGTATTTAATTAAATTAATGCCATAAATTAATATAATCACTCTTCATTGGTAAATGCAATTAAAAACTAACCAGTTACCGTTCATGTTATGAAGAATGGAGAGGCCAGGGGACGGTTATTAATTTCATACGAAGATACGCAGATATGACCCCAAGCTAAATATGAAATATATAAGTGAAGATGTTCGGTATAAAATTATTATATACACGTGAAGCCTTACTTTTCTGAACACGCAGTATATTCAATAAAATATTTCTGGAATATTAACACAATTCAAGTAGATTCATTCTTATCACAACCATTCATGGCCATCCTGTATATATTTCACCATACATACATACTAGGTATTTTTAAAACGCTTTTCCAAATTAAAATGCAACGGATAAACATGCCTCAGCCTACATGCATGCAACGTGTCAGATTGCTAAAGCAATAAATTACTGCGAAACAAATATAAATCAACAAACGAGTTAATCACTTTGTGAAGAAAATAATTACAAGGCCAACCTGACTGCGGTAACTGTGAGGTCACGATGTTAGCCGTTGTTTTATCCTATCTCTGGCTGTTTTCATTTTCTCTTGTATTCGTTCAGCCCTCCCCATTTATTCTTGTGCAATTCGTTTTTTTCGTTGTAAGTTTTTTTTTGTTTCTCTGGAAGGTGTTAATGTAAGAAAAACGAAAAAAAGAAGCAGTGCTATCATGAGTTTAATCTTAAATGCGTTTCCAATCATGGTTATTACTTTAAGGTGTAATTAAATTTATTTAGTTATTTAGGATAGATTTTGTATAATTGTTCAATTTTAATTCTAGGATTATTTTAGGAGCCCATCACTTAATGAAGAAAAATGATACTTTGTGGTAGATAGTAGAATAAAATGCCTATAATAATACTCTCAATATAACTGTCAACGCAAAACTTCAATGAATATAATGTATGAATTTTTAAAAGAGAATAATATATTTGAAAGCTTATTTTGAAATGTTAAGCAGTCTTGGACAATTGTTTTTAATGTTCCCTGCATAAATCACAGCTAAATCCGAAATAACCGGATAATAGCAGGGGTACCATTTTAGGCCCAATTCTCTTTAGCATAACGGCATTTAGCCGAATATAAACTGAATATTTAGTGCCTTTTCATCACACCGAATTTATGACAACCTGAAAAAAATCGCATCAGATTAATCTAGCAGTCTGGACATTTTGTTAAACACTTAACTATAAAACATCAGCGCCAAAATTAAAAATATCGCACTGCATATTAGAAGCGACAAAACGGTGGCCATAAATCAACTTAAAATAGGTTAAAAATATAGCAGATTAAAAATACCTTTTAGAAATATGAATTATTGTTGAAAATATGCGTTCGGTTTAATCGCATTTAGTCTCTCGCGACAAAGCAAAATGCCAAAAAAGAAAAACAGATAAAATTAGTTCTTATATGCTTTACCAAGCGCGCAGTTTAATGATCTTAACAAATTACCCAGACCATGTCTGTATGCTGTAGTGTGAGCGTTTCGTGTGTACACAAGTTTTATCAGCATTATTTACGAGTAATGTAATAAATTTTAATGTGAATCTACATATTAAAAATCAAAAAGAGGTTTTAATTTTATCATTTCTTTGAACTGTAATGCAATATTTTAAATTTAAAAACAAATCTTCTTATTTATTGTTATTTATCAAGTTTGTTTCAGAGTAAATCCACAGGAAATGGTGTAATTTTTGAAGAAAATGATAAATGGCTAAAATTGTTGTGCTCGTAATTCTTCTAGATTATAAGCAATTAATCGTTAGTGTAATTAATATTCCATTAAAGTACGTTTTTTTTGTATTATCCTTCTGGTGTATTCTGAAAGCAATCGTAATTTTATTTACGTGGCTATCAACTGGGGAATACATTAAGAGCATAAAAATTGTAAATACGTGTTGTTTACTGAAAATTATTCCCAATATGTCATTCGCGCGATTTATCAAAGCCTCGGTGGTTTGTGTGAATGTATGTTATCAGAAGTTCAAAGGTTTAGGCGGTGTCAGCAGAGAAATAAAATGCAATAATTGTGAAAATAAATGCTATCACTGAATGTTAGTATTTCTATCCGATGTACAGGTGCGGTTGGCTAGTGTATACTCACTAGAAACTGGATTAAAATCTAGTAAAAACAAACCGGCCCAAGGCACAAGACTGTTTGGCAATGTTGTATAACCAAAAATCGTGGAATAAAGTACATACATATGTGTTCATGGATCTATGGATGACTATATCCAACCAACACTGAAGTCTTGATCGCTAACGCTCAATTTCCCAAAAAAGCGAACATTAGATGTGTGAGTAAGAGATATAAAAAAGAACCAGCAAACAGTAAACCAGTTATATATAGATTATGTAAATACCACATCCAACAGTTGTGTATTTGGTTGAGTAGAATTGGTTGTGTGGGTGGAGTTCTAGAACGTTTTGGACGATTTATCAAGTTTAATTTATTTAGATTACTTAAACCATAGAAGAAATATTAAGGACTAAATAGGGTTGACTTTAAAAGCTTTAGCTAACTTATTTATTTGCTAACTTATGTGTCCTGTTAGTTGATATAACAAGAAATCGCAATAACTATAACAATTACAATTGAATCCTAGCAAGTCAGTACACTGGCTCTTAAGTTATTAAATGAGAAAACACAAACACCCAATTAAATGCCTTGCGTATTAAAAGCTGCTTACAATTACTAAGAAATCTACCCATTCCCTCAACTGAAACAGCCTTGGCCAGTTTTGTAGTTTGCATTGATTTCCGTTTTTCCGAAGCATTTGATAAAATCTAGCGCATAGATTTTGGAAAAAAAGAAAAGGAATTATTAGGAAATAATTGGAAATATAGATAATGAGCTCTCTAGACATAACATGCATATGTACAATTTCTGAACCAGGTTAAACAGAAAAACTTGGTTACTTAGCAAAAATCTACTACACAACAGTACCATTGCAGATAAGAAAATAATTATCAATGCTAAAAATTTAGCAAACACTGCAAATTTGATGGAAGTAATAGCTGTTCAGATTCTCTAGGGTATTGGTAACTCCGTATTTTCTTTCCCCATCACACTAATGGGGCAAAAATAGTGCCAAATCAAAATACTCTGCATGCCTACAACAATTCAATCGTTAAATTAGTGAATGGGAATACAGAATATCTGAATTACTTCAATATGAACTGCCTTGGTAATCTTGAATTTTGTATAATTTTGATGTAATTGCCATAATTTGGTCAATATTAAAGTCATTTTATGTTAATCTGTTTTAGAAACTTCATGAGATATCCCTATTGGTTGAACAAAACTGTTCAACCAATACCAATTCTTTTCATAAAGCTCCAAAATCAAACTATCTTGTCAGAAATTAAATCCCCATATTTGTAATTTATGCCTGATTGCTATAGTTTTTCAATTATCCCACATCAAAATGAAAAATAAATAGTTTTATGAAATTATTTATTTTTTATGTGTACCTAATTGAAAATCGTTTGGATTTGCAATAATTTCTGCTTTATTCATGAATTGTAGACTTTTTCTTAAAGCTACTAATACAGTAACACTAAAATAACATAGTATGGAGTTGTTTCAAAAAGCCGTGGACTTAATTTAATTCAACCAAGCAAGAGACGCTAGAATTTCTATTCATTGGCATGTAGGGAGTTGCAATTCTAGTCAGACATGTTATGTGATGTTTGTATCTACATTAAATGTACCTACATTAATAAATGGATTTTGTGAAGATATTTCACATATCAATCTCTTTCAAGGAGGTGGTATTTTAGGAAGAACATAGCAATGTAGCGTCTTTAGGAGTACCTTCTTAATTGGGAAGCAGAAAATATAGAATTATTTAATTACTATACAATTAGCATATAGCTTATTTGGGCGAATATCCACCACAGGCTACTAGACATTTGTACTTAATGTGTCCAAAGAATGGAAATTTAAGAAGTTTTATTCTATTTAGTATCTTCCATAATGAGGTCTTTGTCATCTCTCAAACTTATATCTTCAACAGTTTATTTGTAATTTGGTAGACTGATATTGGATTCTATTCCAAAAGAATAATTACTCAAACTTCAAACCAGTTTTCTTCCTTGCTACACAGTAATATCCTGCAATTACGCAATTCGTAATAAATTCTAAGATTGGTTTAGATATCAGAACTTTTATCTTCTCGAATTTCAAAGCTGTCGGTTCTAGTTTCTGAAAACTTTTCTGCAGAATTGTTTAGTTTTACTTTTGGTTAGCAAATCCACCAAATCTATCACCGAACCACCCAGTTTTTTCTTTCTATTTTGTAAAAACAGAGTAAAAAGGTTCACAAATATCGAAGCTGCTTCTAAACTAATTCCTCCACCACAATAACTACATATCAAATATTGAAAACATAAATGATTACTTCGCTAATGCTATCGCTGACTTCACCATTGATGACGTATTGTTAAACTTTTACAGTGACAATGTGTCAGTCAATGTTCTATTCCGTTTTACACCGGTTTCTCCCACTTAGGTCGAGTCACTATTATTTTCGGTGGGGGTCTGACTTCATTGCAGTAAAAATGTTAAAGTTGTACTCTCCATATTTGCTACCAGCCATAATTCACATCATTACCAGCCATTACTCACATAATTAATAGATGTTTGTTGCAGAAAATTTTCCCAGATTGTTGGAAAATGAGTTTTAACCATTTCTATTCTGTTCTCGTTATCCAAAGGCAAATTAGGGCATTCGTGGAGAGTAATCGTATTTTGCCGCCTCAACAGTAGGGGTTCCGCTCTGCTTATGGTTGTGCTTCTGCTTTAGCTCATGCGACTGATGACATATTAAGGGCTATTAATAATGATAAGATCATTGTATTGGTGCTGTTGGATTATAGTAAAGCATTCGACAGGTTTAACCATGGGATGCTAGTTTTCATTTTACATTACATCGAGTTCTCCTGGAAATTGGTTGATTTTTTTCAGAAATTATTTATTGACACGTAGCCAGAGCATTTGCTTAAATGGCCAGGTGTCGTCATCACATTCTATCGTCTCTGGGGTACCCCAGGGAGGTATGTTAGGGCCGCTGCTTTAGACTATTTACTCGTTCAACATCATCAAATGTCTGAATCACTGCTCCTACCATCTACAGATATGCTGATGACACCCAGCTGTATCACTCTTTTGCTGTTTCTGATGTATACAAGGCAGTGCAGAATATTAAAGCTGACTTATTAATGCTTGACTATCGCTCTCGTGTCCTCACATCATTCTTTGTCCATAAATCTTGGTAAGTCGGTGATGGTATTTGGTAGGCCCTGACGCCCAAGCACATCTCTTAATTGAGCCGATCGGCTTACTGCAAGCTGAAAGTTCTCCATGGTAGCAGAGAATGCTTGTATCGAAATGTAAGAATACTATTGCGCCAGTTTCTTGTCCTGTCCCAATTCAATTTTTGCATTAATGCATACGACCCATGCTTGGACACGGGTGACAGAATGAGCATACAGAGGATGCAAAATGCATGTCTGATATTGCCTGAGGAGGTTAAGTCCGTAATCATTCGCCAGTATAAGGATAAAATTGCTCCACCGTCCCTCCATCAATTGGCATAATCTATACGACCAGTATCCTCATAGATATCAGCAAGAAGAATTTTCAATCTTAATTTTTACCTCAATTAACTAATAAAAACTTAAATTTACTCCTTCATTATTTCTTCCTGGAATTGAACCCCGAAAATGATTTTTTTTTCAACCAAAAAAAAAAAAAAAAAATTGGTACCTGAATTAAGCAAAGCTATAAAAGAAACTAACTAGATTTCTTTTCTAAAACTACGCCTACTACATATGTACCCTGAAGCACTAAAATTATTATACACAATTCTAGTATATTGCTAGCTGATTTCACAATATTTTAACTGTGGATAGATTCGGTGATCACATACACCTCCTAACTAGGTACGTGCACAATATGAATAAATTACATTAAATTACCAACAGGTTGCGCTGCCCTTACAATGCGGCATATTTATTAAATGGCTTACATAACGTGTTCTCTTCGAGTGATTGATGACCGTTAGCGCAGCATCCTGGGAACAGCATAAGATCGAACGAACGATAAGACAGATCTCGATTAGAGATTTCCAACAGTTACACATGCTTTTTGTGCGATAGCACTTGTCGACAACAAATGGAGGACAATACATCTAAACCAGGAGATAAAAATGAAACAGAGACAATTAGCTAGCGTAGCCTTCTATATCCATCAGCTCCGAAGCAGTTAGTCTTCTACTGCTTGGTGGAAGCAATGAGCTTCTTAATTGGAAATGCGTACAGTGATGTGTGGTCTCCGTTCTATGACAAATGGATGAAAGTTTTGCGATTTATTTACGTTTATAAAAGTTAACCAGCGCCGAGGAATTAACTGGTTAAGTACTGGGAATATATACGACCTCCAGCTCTCATTTCTTTTACTCTCTTCTTTCTGATATTCGTCCTCATCAAGTCATTAGATTCGTAATGTCCGGATAGTCGTAAACTACACCCTAAGAGAAGTTCCTACCGAAGTTTTGATAGGTTATATAGCGAAAAACTTAAAACGATCCCGACGGCTTCTCGTGTCCTTGTATTTTTACGAGGCCCCCGACCTAAATCACCTCCCCTATCCGCTGTCAGATATAATAAAAGATATTGATCGAATTTCGCGGAGATGAATGTGCCGGATTCGATGTGAGCCAATTTCTATTTTTCGCCGTTCCTCGCATGATATGTTCGAGTTTTCTTCTTCTCATTCGAAGTTCCGAAGGTTCGGGTAGTCACTCCTCCGCGTTACGTCACTCGCGATAAGTCAGGATATAAATATAATCGGTTACGATAAATCACGTCAGAGATGGTAGGATGATCGCGCGGCCGTGGCGGGGTGGGACTGAGGGAAAGGGACGCGGGTGAACGCGCCCGAGACGATCGCAAGGACATTCCATATCAAACACTGCGTCGGGGATTCAAACTCGGACCGAGTCAGCAGACTTGAATATGGTCACATTTGTACCTAACGACTTTCGAAACTGTAGCTCCTATTGGAGAAGATCTCGTCAAGCAGATGTTTTACCGGATTTTTTTTTTGTTTTAGATTATGAAATTAAATATCAGAAATTTGAACTGAACAAGACGTACACGTCATGAAAGTGACCTCTAGTCTCTTCAAGACTGCGTAAAGACACCACCAACAACGAGTTAGCCATCACAAAATTCGTTTAAACTTTATTCTATTAAACATGGGGTGTATAAAAATAATCCTGAAAAACATCCTTTATTTTACTTTATCAGTCCCTTTTTTTTGAACACCAAATATAAAACCCTTTCTCGTTGCTCACAATAGCCGTCTTCATTACCAGCAAACCATCAAAACAACTCGTATTCCAGAAAGACGAACTTTATACCGCTTCGGAGATGAAAATAAGAAGATCGTATTATTCCGTCGGTCGGTTTTCCTCGTACCTCTTTTCTTTCGTTTTTCCGCCGTATAGTAATTCGTAAAGTAGACGTCGTCGTATATTTTTCCCGCGATACTCTCCGCGCCGTTTTCCACGGCTCCTTTCGCATACCTCTTCTTTCCTCGGGAACTCGCGAGTTTTCTCCCATAAATCGCGCACGAATACAGTTGCAATTTCTTAGTTAAATAGGAAATAGAATCAGGAGGAATAGTTCTGAGCGACTTATTGGTACGGTATAGGAGGTGGGTGGTGTACTTGGAATGCAACGACGCGGAACGATATAAAGCATCCTTCGTTTAACTCCGCTAGTTCGATTTAAATCCCCCTGGAGGACCATTCGCATTTACATAGTACTAGAGAAAACAGCTCCTTTGTATCGTTCCCTCATCGAATGGGAGATCTGAATGGGATGAGTACGTTTGAATGTAATGGAATCGGCTCTGAACAATATTGTAATTTATTTTATACTGTTAGAAAATAAAATACTGATCTTCAAGAAATTTTTGTCCGCCATTATTTTTGGTATCTTCAATAAAGTGTACCAGATTTTATCAAAATTATTAAAACTTCGCTTGAACGATAGCGAGAGAAAATCAGAATTATACTTAATGTTACCAGAATTGGTTCTGGTAATGCTAGTCAGGCAAATTAAGCAGTGGTAACGCTTGAAGAAGTTTGGAGGTAATCTTGTAGCAAAGATCTATAAAGTTTTCCCAAGATTAAGACCCTATTTCTGTTTGTTCTATCAAAAATTCTGTTGGCAAGTTTGCCAGCTCCACTCCACAATTATTTTCGTTTTCAAAGGTGTAGATCATAGTACTGTTCTAACCTGATGTTGCTTCTCTTGGTTCTATAGTCCAAATTTGGAATTACAAAAATAGAACTTCTTTGATCTTGATTGAACATAAATTTTTTGGTCGGTTTATTCAAATAGGAATATTTAGGTCAATGTTAGAAAAATTTCTGCAGCAATTTTTATAGTCTAATCCTACCTGACTTGGAGTATTAACTGTTGTGGCAAAAACAGAATAATTTACTTTATTACTTTACTTCCAAAAGTGAATCGTTTGGTAGCTTGTCCAAATCATTGTTCAATTCATTTATGTTCAACAGTTAGCTAAGATTAATTTATTTTTCCTTCTGTAGCTTAATTATGATTGAAGTCTCTATTGATAGTTTCTGGTAGTCCATTTTATTACACATCAGACGTCAACAAACGCAAACATAACCTCAAATACATCCTATAGATCCTACAGATACAATCGTTCTAAGCAACAAAATTGCTTAAGATCGTTTAATTTGGCATTTTACGAAGCAATATACACCTTGTTTTTAAATGTTTTCTGTAAGTGATGTTTGATAATTTGGCAAAAACTTTTAATTTACTTTAAAGCTCCAATGGTTTAATTTGACTGCAAAGTCTACGGCTAAGAAGAATAATTTGTTAAAATTGTAGATTGCATTAATCTAGTCTTCTTATTTTCTGATTTGAATAACTTTCAGCTAGAAATCAAAAACATAAAATACCATTTTAAGAAACCCAATCTAAAGTACTACATACTGTGATGAAATCACCTTAGGATAATATATTTAATCAAAATACTACAGAATCACGAAACAGTAACCGAAAACATCTTAATAACTAAAATACATCGTTAATGCTTAAAAAACTAATAAAGGATACAGATTATCGTAAAAAGATTACAATTTTTCTTTATATTTGTTCCAAATTTGTTACATCTTCTATTTAAATAAAGTTGAAGTAAGTACCATGACTAATTATCAGATTTTTCTCTTAACAAGCTCTTGAATTAAACGCAAAGTGGTTTGGAAATCGACACCACCTGTCAAATGTTGACGTTTTAATCTGTTTGCTGATTTGAAAAGAAAGGCTCAGTACTGTGAATCAGTAATAATTAAGCATAATTGTACCCTTTAATATCATAAGATAGCTATTACAAGATCCATGTACAAAAAGAATGAGGTTCATCATAAGTTTCATTTGACGGAAACAGATTCAGTTCACGTAAGGTCTATAATTGAACAAAACAATCTCTCCAAGGAATGTTAGGTCTAGAATTGAAGATAACAACGTCAAGAACACGATCCCAGCATCGGTTTCCAGGAAAACGTCTCAAATTACCTCAAATTTTGCGAAAATCTTCAAAAGACGGAACTCGAAAGTAGCCGATTTAATGTACCAAAATTTACCAGTAAAGTTTCTTAAATACGGGAAACACGAATATCACCTTTATTTTACAATCCAAAAATAAGTTTTGGAATTTATTGCAAATTTTTTTGCCAATATATTTCGATTTGCTTTTGTTTATGTAATGCCGTGGCAATTCCATCAATGGAACGTGGAGTTTTGTGGAAAAGTTGAACGATGTTGCAACAAAAAAGAAGAGCATTCTCGTCCCAAACTTCGAAGCAGTAACTACACTCGAATTTTCTCCGATTCGTATAAAAAGTTAAATAAAACTTAACCTCGAAAAATAATAGAGATAACATAACCTGAAAAAAAAAATCAGACGTCAAGTGGTCAACACCATAAATTCTACTCTACCAATTGAGAATATCCCGAATTGCTTCCAGAAAATTTCAAGACATCCCAGCACCGGTACCCGACAAAGATCCATCATACCGATTCCAGATACGAGGAAACCCACTGTACTTGAATTTCCGAGACATTCAATCACCAATATCGACGAATTAAGATTAGTTAATGAACGTCACATAAGGACTACATAGAAAGATCGTTCTAATTATCTATCTATCAATTTTAAAATCTTTTATCCTTTGTGAACTGATTTCCAGACCATGCCGTCTTTAAAGCTTATCGTCCAATCAAAGTAGAAATGTTTTTAAAAAGACTTAGAGTAGGCCCAGAAAAATTGTTAACAATATGTGATTTGGACTTTGGTTTCTATAAATCTATAAGTTTAACATTGCCCATTAATCCAACAACTAATTTTTTGAACTGGTTATTACATTCCCACTAGTGCCACCACTAAACCAAGGCAAAAGTACGAACAGCGTATGGCCTCGCCTTGCAAACTCTACGAAGTGTATACGTCCATAGTTTATAGTCGTTTCACCAATTTCTGAATCCAGGCGAGTTGTCTACTCCATTGCAGGCATCGGGTTCTCAATCCAAGAAGGATGAACTAGCTGTTATCCATATCTGATTCAGTAATACAAGATTAAAAAACAAGAACCGTCACTAGTATTTACGTGGGCGAAGTATTCATGGAGCATATACATATGTATGTACATTGTGCCAGGAACTTGTTGTGCAAATTTTCAAAGAAATGTGTTCCCAATCAATAGAAATTCGAATTTAGAAATCCACGTTGAAGTTTTTGCTACTAGGTCTTCTTGATTCTTGCAAGATTGTCCAGACGTCCATAATACAAGATTTTACGCAGACATCACTAGAGGGAGGGCGTTAAAAACGTTTCAATCTATTATTCCTTATGGTCGAATCTTTACGTAACCAATCTCAGAATATGTTTCCCTTAAATGAACACCTTCAAATCCAACTTCAATAAAAGAAATTCAAATCTGTAATGTTAGCTTACTTTTCAGATGATGACTAATTATGTGTAATGACTTAATACGTCCACTTATAAAAACATATATAATAGCTGTTACCATTCCAAATTATAGCAACTATACATTGTATGCTAGGTCCCGGCGAGGAATGCTACTAAACAAACTGCGCCTTAAGCTTTTTAAGGCCGACCACACAATGCTCAATCCCCAAACCCCACTAGGAACAATTTCATATTTTTATCGAAAAACAAAACACGCTTATCTGCTGGAAGCAATCAACCTTTTGGCTATACATTGCATAATTTCTTCGCGCACACACTCCTATATAGGAACGAGTTTTACCACCGACCAAAAAAAGAAAAAAGAAAAAATGAGAAACACGAACATTTGAAGGAAGAAACAAAACAAAAATGTAGCGCGCATCATAGTTAAGGTGTAAAATACCCGTTCGGCCAATTGCGACTCGATTTTCAAGCGGACCTTAATTATGGACGCCAACGTGCACGAGAAACTAAGCAGTCGTTGAGGATAATTTCAATTAATTTGCATCGGTTACTCTCTACTCTAATACTGTGCTCAGGCGATGCACGCTGGTTTCTCCACATGCACTGCACATAGTTGCTTGTGTTTGCTGTTCATTTTTAAAGCGTCTGCATGCTGGGTGAAAACTCGACTTGAAGTCTCTGGTGTCGTGCACGTGAATGGAATTAAGACATAAAATATGGTAGACGTTCTGCGCACGTAATATACTCTTTAATAATTAAGAAGATGCTAAGATAAATACGTACACTTTTTCTTGCAATACGAACGTTGCTGGTGGACGTTTTTGTTTTATATCGCTTCCAATAGACGTCAAATTTGAACTTTGCGGCTCCCAATTTGGGCTTCTTAAAATAGCGACAAGAAATGAGAAAAAACAGCGTACGAATGTATTGTTGTCTACCCGGATTTATAATAAGGCTAGCCGAAGCTTAATCTAAAAAGGTCCGGTGGTATTGCTATTATGGTTGTTTAACCAGTTTTTTTATTGATGAAATTTAAGAGGCACCTACACACAGCAACAAAGTTGCATTAATGTTTGAGAAGCAATTATGGTGGCTAATTTAGCTGTTGTACTTTATAGAAATTGTGCTGTTAAATTCCTATAATTATGCACTCCCATGTGATGATTTTAAAAATATTGGAGGCCTCGAAATCATGTTATAATTTTGACAAATTTTCAGTAGCAACCTCTTAATTAAACTACATCGTAAAGCAGAACACTCTTGCTATCCGACTTTAAAGACCAATAAGTTAATTTAAAATTTATTAGATTACTGGTGGGTTGATCAGGCATTTGATTACCTGGGGACAATGAGATCTATCGTGAATACCATTAATGCTTTAGTCCCAACTGATCTTTGAACTTTCGAAGAAGGCTAGAGAATCTAATTCAGGGCTATAGCTTTAACATCTCTTGGTTTTAAGGACTCCTGTTTATGGCGGCGGAGCCTTTTCTTAAGGTAATACCTCAGATGGCGATATCCAATAGGAATGGAGATCTTTTGATCGGTCAACCATTGTTTGGTAACACTTTTGGTAAGACCACAGAATGGCTTCACTTCAATGAATCTGGACTGTGCACCTTCTTCTTGCAAGACCATCGGAAATTTTGGCACCCACTATGCTTTCTTGTGCCACAGTTTTGAGAATAAGTAGACCTTCCCAAGCTAGCGTTCACTTTTTTTTTCGAGATTGTTGGGTTTGTATTTAACCGCACCCAATTCTTTGATTTCATCCCCTAGATGCCTCTTCATACACATACTCTAAGGTATAATCCAAGTCAACTTAATCCAAGTTGTTCAACTCGCCATAAGAATTAAAACAAATAGAAAAACAAAACACTTTTAACGAACTAGTTAACAAAATCTTTTCAAGCTAGTCACTAAAATAACATTTTACAAGATTATCCTCTGCGGTAAAATTTTCCGCAAATATTTACAAATTTTCCCCGCATAAAGATATTTTATTTAAAACTTTCCAAGCACACATACATATATAAGGCTTAGGGAGAGATGCATTGTGAAACGGTCGCAGTGCACTAATCTAATGAGGTAGTAATGTGTCAGGCGTTTATATTGCGCTATTCATTGCGGCGTCCAGGATTGCGCTAATCTGACGGAATTACACACGCCATAATTTGAGCGTCCATGCTACTAAGCCCCATCCCGGTTGTTTAAAATCGTCCCATTGTGTCTAGAAAATACGCCCGCCGTATTCAGGATACACAGTTCCAGGGCTATCCTAGGCGACAGTATTTTTCGAACGGTCCCCTCCACTTACCCGGCCGGCTAAATTGTACGGTACTGATTTCTGTCGTTTTTTTGTCGAGTATAAGATAGGCAATGCGCTCTATTTTAGTTTTAGCGGCATTTATTTTTTTTCTGTAGGGAAATGGGGAGGGACTTACAGTTGTAAATTAAGCCAAATATACATATTTGTAGGTGTTAGACAATGTGTAGGGTTGTAGGTTAATGTGGAAGTGACCTATATACCATAAAAACCCGTCGACACTTAGTATGATTTACGATGATTAATAATAATAATAATAATAATATTCAGTTAGTAGTTTCACCAAGTTGACAATAAAAACAATCTTCTTCAAACATGCAGATCACTAGAAAAGGGACAAATGGAAATACAAAGCAAGCTCTTACAGTTCAAACAAAATTAAGCCTCGCCATTAAACGTGGGAGTTATGCTCCTCAAATTGTCTTCAATGTTGATAAACGGACTCTCTAATGGAGGAGAATACCAACCTCCCAAAATTTCATGTAGTGAAGACGCTGGGGATCTAGGACTGTAGCGAAAAATTATTTAACATTTCTGGTGGGCGGCAAATTATTGCTTCTTTGTGTTCCAAAAACTACAAGAGCAGTTTGGAATCCCAATACAAAAGCTATCTTCGGAATTTTGGATTCTGGAATCAATTCACCAATCAGACACCAGTACAAACATTGCCTAGAAGTACTAACTTCACTGAGGTCCTAAAAATGTTCTTTGAAATCTGCAGAGAAGCTCTTGCCGGGTGATTGAAGGTTTGGTTTTGTGCAAGATTGAAAGAATTGAAGAAAAATTCCTTTCCAAAACTATGCTTCAAGAACAGGAGAAACTTTTGTGTCATTATACTAAGAAATTGAGTGAAGGAACTAGAAAATGCCAAGAAATACATTCATTCCTTTCTGTAGATTCACTTGAGTGGTGAACCTGTAAATGAAATGGTACTACGACAAAGACTTTGAACTAATTTTGAAGGCAGTATTATCTAAACTGAAAACTTTGCCCAAATATGTTTTTAAGGATAACTTGCCGAAGATTCTTAAGCTGTATTACTTCATTACCAGTAGAGTGCTTTTAGTGTATTTCTCCGTGTAAATGTCTCTAATGGTCTTGTTACAGTAGAATCTTGTCGTTGATACTACTGCTGTTGTTAGCCACTTTGGACTTACATAAAACCAAATGGTAAATTCATCCGCAGAAACGGCTCCTCCGCCACCGCAGCCATTTATCTTATATCTATGAAAAGAAGTTTTAAAATTGAATAAGTAAAACTAGGAAGCAAATTGTGCTACCAATACTCTAGCAAGACATCATCTATGTCATTACATACATAAATACATACATATATTTGTGACCTATAGTAGTAACCTCGCCATTGATTTACCACACTATTTCCTACCGAAGGGCTTCTGTGACCCAAAGAATTAGAATTGAACCCATCGAAAGGGTGTTTTAAGTGGCATTTACAATTCATACCCAAGTTATATGGCTTTAAATAAATGCCCCCTGGAATTTATAGGAATTCGCGCAATAACTATTCAGATAATCCAAAAATCAAGAAAATTGTGCCTATTAAAAAACACTAAATCAAGGTAATCAGCTTTTACTGCTTTGTGAGCGGTGCACTAATGAACGATGCCACAATTTCTACATGCAAGAACATGTTAGGTGGGGGATAGAGGGAGGGAGACAACACAATTGAGATGCTTTTAGTCTGAACGGCAATAAAACTGGAAAACTCGGTAAGGTTTTATTTAAAAATGAACCAGTTTTTGAAAATTTCTTTTAGTGGGTTTTGAGCTTGTTTGTGGAGTACAGTTTGATACTATTCGCATGGAAAGTATTCGTTAGTATGCTTTAGACGCGGTTGTTCTATGCTGATATACCTTGCTTAATTAGTAATGCCTAATTATAATAATAATTGACTATTATACCATAACGAAACGTTTAGCATGCAGAATATTCGCGCTTTTATAGACATACCTATATCAACACGAACGGAACATAATCCAGCATGAACAAACAAGGCATACGCTGACAATAAATTGACAGAAACAAACGCAATACCCAGGAAACCGTTAACCACACCAGCTCTGAACTTAGTTGAAGGTTATATACACACACACACAACGCCATTCAAATTACATATTTTGCTATACTTTTCTTTTTCAATAACATTGGTAATACTTGGTTATTCATATTTAGCACATTCTCCTGTTCTTTTAATGTTCCAAGATACTTAAATCTAATTTCAATATGGTAGTTGCTACTGTGTGTATTGCAACCGCTACATTAATGGATATGATATGATTGATTTAAATACTGGCGCGCTTAGTTTTTGTCTGGGAATGTACATACATGATGAACCGACAGTGCTGCTTGAAGGGTCGCGCTTCGTTGGTTAGACTATAGTGACAAAGAGTTTGGTGCAGATTGTAATTTGTGATGATAGTGACAAAACAACAACTCAATTGCACAATCGGAAAAAGATATTTCTGAAGACAGTAGTTCAAAAAATAATTTATAATTTGCCGTATACTCTACCGTTAGGGTTTTATAATTCGACAATTTGGAGAAAATACCAAGGACATAGTTGACATTATTTAACTTTAATACAACTAGAATACAGAAAGTGCCTTGTTGCATGGCTCTAATACAGCAGCAGCAGTAGACATAAATAAATAATTGGTTTTCCAGAATATTTGTCAAGGATAAATAACGGAATTTAAGCCACCAAATTCAAACAGCTTTACATTGGCAGAAGAAAGCATTGTGATGCTTACCATGGCAGCATTTTGTAGACATAGTATTAAAACAATTCCTACTAACTTGAATGTAGTACCTTTTTTTACATTCTTGAGACCTTGCGAACACAATTGGTGCGAATTTAACCATAAACTTTGGATATGTTAGACAAAATGATTTATGTAGGTATACATAAGATTTATTAAGAAATTTGTTTTATTTTGCAACAACAATGGTATCACCAAAATGGAAATTGCGGTAGAAGTAGAAGATGGGAGTTAAAACTCTGCCGATAGCATTATTTCTAGTTGGAACCTGCAAGTATTTTTTGAGTATTTTTGACCAACGTTGCCATACATCTACAGGACTAACACTGTCGCAGGTTGGCCTCATACAGACATACCATTTTACAACAAATATTTTTGATCCTGTCGAGCACTTTGATCATAGGTTCCACGGTTCATTTTCATCATCTTGTCTGGAATCCTCGATTCGATAACGGTTCCATATATATTATTTTGTAGTAAGTATTTTAATAGAGGAATTGTTCTAGCATACACCAAATTTTCCATCATTTCTTTCATTTGCTTATCTGCAGTTACGCTATCCTCAACAACTACTTTTAAGTTGTCACGAATAGCAAAAAAGTGGCCTTTCAACATTAGGTATATTCCCAATAGCATTTACTCGAGTAATTTTTGCTTAACACCTTTTGATATGGAGATATTTTAGGCAAGAGATAAGGATCACCATCCCAAAAAAAAAATATTTTGCTTGGACTAATAGTGAGAGGCACTTAGCTTATTTCAAATCATCAAGCATTAGTGCAGTCTCTAAACACCTTAAAAAGTCCTTCATTAAAATACATTGTGAGGTACTCTTACAATCTGTACGTTTAGTCGTTAAGATTTTGTACAACATAAACAATTGTTCTAAATTTACTCTTCGGTTGTAATTCACTCAACTATACAAAGATGGCACCACTCGATGTCCAGTTTAGTGACAAATCAAGATTCAACGATAACAAATCAACGATGACAATATTCACTATTGTACATTTTTATAAGCTTTAAACTAACTGCCCATTTAAGTGAATGCCAGGTCTGAGGAGGAGGATATACCCATGTTTCTCCTGAACCTAACTCCAACCAAGAGTACTTTGTACAGCTTCAGAGGGGAATTGTTCAAATTTATTAGTGCAAATGTGGATGACTTCCTGTTAATAATAAACATCTTGATTTACTAAATCTACTCTTCGGTTATAGTTGACTAAACTGTATAAAAATGGCACCACTCGATGTCCAGTTTAGTGACAAATTGGGATTCAATGATAACAATTCAACGACAATATTTGCGATTGCTCATTTTTATAAGCTTCAAACTATATGCCCTTTTAAGTGAATCTCTCCTCAACCTAACTGCAACCAAGAGTACTTTGTAAAGCTTGAGAGGAGAATTGTTCAAATTTATTAGTGCAAATGTGGATGGCCCCCTGTTAATAATAAGCACCTCGATCCATCATATCTAATAATTATGAAGTAAGAGTGTTCTAGTACACACTTTTATGATCCAACCATGTACAAAATCAAGTACCTACACCATTGATGTTTTCTTAAAACCATTCCAGCAGGTTTCACTCTCGTTGAATGAAGCAACATGTAAAGCTTTCGCAATTATAGGAGATTCTCAAAATGAATTGGTATCCAATAGAACGTTTACGACTTAAAACTGCTAACTTAGGATTATGTAGAAATTAATGTACGTTGCCGTATGAAACCTTACACGCTTTGTATCCACTACCAAAGCGATGCTGGAAACACTTACGCAAATAAGCCGAATTAGAAATTTTCGGCTGTAATTTTATGCGCAATAAAAAAAGATTTGTTGAATCGAAGAGAAGGTACGACCCGCAATATCTCTGTCTACTCCTTTGATTTACATATCGCATTTCCTTAATGAAAGTAGTAGCAGGTCCCTCTTGCAGGAGAAAAACAGAAAAGATTTAGAAAGACGAACGCGTTGGTAACGCACGAATGAGCGAATAGAAATGTTATAGGGCACAGAAGGAAAGGAAGATATTTAAAATGGAGAGAAATCGACATACGATAAGAAAGGCCATCAGTAGAGTAGCAAACACTACTACCGAGCAGACTTGGGTCGGTCCCATTTCAAGTCGATCTTTCGCACACTCACAAAAAACTACATACATACATACATATATACAGTGTCAGACATATACACACACAAAAGCACGCCACAGACGCATGCAAATGCGTTACCATGGCTACAAACTGCATGGCATAAATTAAACCTGCACTCGGGCTCTCTTGTGAATATTTCATTTCGAGGATAAAAATGTTATCAGCCGTTTATTGACCCCGGTGTGGTGGTTCGCCTTTAACAGGGCGACCGTTTATTAACAGTGTTAATTGGACGTGTAATTATGGCCAGGAGAGACCGAAGAGTGGGACGGCGTAAAGCGAGAGAGCAGCGGGCTTATTAAAGATTGATCGGGTATTACGCGGTGTGCCCCGTCGATGATGATTACGATGATTGGGCTGGTGCACTTTTACCAGGACCTTTTGTGTGCGCTTGATCCCGGTACGCATCTGTATGTGTGCGTGCGTGAGCTATTATTATCATGATTAACGTTTTTGGAAGTCGCCATTTCCTGAGCGAATCGACAAAAAAAAGGACGGGAAAAAACGAGCGACTACCGCGTAATTTCGCGTCGATTATCTCGGCCTGCGAATGGCCGCCAAAAACAAACGTCCAAAACGTTGATGTTCGGGATTATGTTCGATACGTTGTAGCGTAATTTAGTTAAATTTAGGCATCACCTTTGAGAAAATGAAGTACTTTTTAAGATTATTAAGGTTGTGTCAGTTTTATTGGGTCTTGCAGCTGGACAAGAGGGTAATTTGCGTCCAATTTGTGTCCAAGTCCAAGTTGGTTTTGTTAAAAGAAAGCATATTTCTTCCCATTTTGAACACGAATCTTGTCTTAACAACTACCTAATAAAGGAATGTACCTATAGATGAATCTTATGATATTCAGCCCACAAAATCTGTCAGATGGACTCTGCATAGTATAACAAATAATTAAGGAATTAAGGAGGCTCAAATCTCGGCAGAAAACTTCCACCATTCTGAATCCATTTCTGTGTGTTAGGATATGCGGTGGTAATGTCAAGATGACTGGTTGATTTGGGATGAAAATTCATCAAACATATTTTGCTATCATTGTGCAAACATGTTTGGATTTGAATGGGTGAAAAGAAAAATTTATAGTAATTTAAAACGTCGACGTGTGGAACTTTGCTGCAATGTTTTCTGCTGAGTTCTCAAGTCTATCCTATTGCATAGTCAGGCAACGTTAAAACATTAGCAGCTTATCAGATAACCTCAAAGCTAGCTTAGGACAGCCTAAGAATCCTAAGAACACTGGCAAAACACAACAAAATTACTTAGGTGTACGTGCCGACGCATGAGGGCATACCAGGCAATGAAGTATCAAACAAGCTAGCAAGAAGAGCATCTGCAACAATATTCAGTGGACTAGAATTAGGTCTGGCAATAACTAAGACTATGCAATACATGGTGCAGTAGCTGAGTGGATTACGAACGCACATGATGATGAGGCAGCCATCCCAGCAATTAGCAGCGGAACAGCTTAGAACAGTGACGGAACTATTAATAAAACACGGCTGTCTAATGGAATATCTGCAGAGAATTGGAATCTTTAAAGATTAGCCTATTACAGATTATGCAGTGAAGGGGAGACACGCCAGACTAACCTGACGGCCTTCTCATTTTCGAAATGTTTCAGGTATATTTCAAAAAAAATTGAACAAAATTTTGGTGGTAATTAAGTTTAGTAGACCACAAGTACTCTAACCAAGACTTTGTGAAGAGTAATAAAGAGATACAATTAGAGAAGATTTAACATCGATAGAATAAGGAACAAAATAAATCAGTCAAACGGTCATAGTATATTGTGGAAAAATGCAAAATCCTGAAAGGAAATTTATGAAATGTTTCGCAGCAAATAAAAATGGAATGTCTGTCAAACTGAGTTATTTGGAGGGGGTGGCGGCAATGGCTTTCGCAATGGACAAATTGAAACCTACGCAAGGTGGTGATTGCTTCTTTTTCCAAAATATTTCTTGATTAAAAAATCTGGAAATATGGTAGCGCACGTTACGAAAAGTTCAATTGTTATAACCCAGCAGTAACGAAAGTAATACACAATGACAAGTTTGGGCACTATGTGATCAATATTAATTCACCAGAACGTGACAAGTACGCTAGGTTTGGCCATTGCTTTACAATTACACAGGCCTGCATTTTTAGGCTTATGTCATGCTTCTTAACTTTTGATTACTTATTCCTATGTTGTTTTTTTCACCCTGAATCTGAATATCACATTAATTTTTTTCCATCACGTCAGGATTTTTTGCAAAACGCAATTTTGGAAATTTGTTATACATATATTGCAAAACATCGAAAATATGAAACATGTTGACAGATTTAAATCGGATTTTTATTAGGTATAAAATATATTTAATTTAGTTAAATTTATGACTCATACTGTGCAATATCATAGCTAAGCACTTCAAGAATCCAGGGGGGGGGGCAATAATTTAATGAAAACTGCACAACATTACCCTAAATTTTCGTTTTATTATGTTTTCCATAAACTTTATTTTATATTCATTTAATTTAACACCTATAAACATCAACAGCAAAACTGAAACAGGGTGTCTTTACGGATCCGGATATTAGAAAACTTTTCAAAGATGGTAATTTTGAGAAAGAAAAGGAAGTTGTTGAAAAAGAAGCCTAGTCTGCTTTTAAAGATGTAGCAATGAAATATCTGGTCAACAAGAAGGAATTTCAAATCGATCGTTGAAACCAAAATTAGGTTGTTCCATGAGTTTGAAGCTTCATTTTCTAAATGCATATTTGTATTATTTTCCTGAGAATTTTAGTGCTGTTAGTGAAGAGATGGGCGAGAGATTCCATCAGGATATCCAACAAATGGTAAATCAACAAGGCACATGCACGGATAAGCCGCCAACACAGCATGTCTGGTCGAAAGTGACAACGACACAAATGAAAGGTGACTTTTTTACTTACATCTCATCATTAAGACTGGTTCAAATTAAATTTAATTAAATTTAAAGTTAAGTATTATACCTAAACATTAAGTCTATCAATATAAAATTTCCTGTACCAAAATTTCTTACATTTAGGCTAATTTTGTGGTACACACATCAACATAACCTAAGGATATATCTTACTTGCTTAAAAGAATAATTTAGTGCATCGTTTTATCCATTTTTGTCTTGAAAATTAAATGTAAAATAAGCTATGAGTGAAATTAACTTAAATTAATATTTAACACAATTTTAATAAAAATTTATTAATTAGAAATTCTACAAAATGGAACTAAACAATACATTCAAAATTAATCTTATATTGAATTAAAAAATTTGAAGATTAAGGAATTAATAAAGAGTGGGATCTCCTCTGGAGTTTAAAACCGCCCTACATCTTCTTGGCAGAGACAGAATAAGATTGTCCAAGTCTTCTTGTGGAAGAAGATTTCACTGTTGTGAAAGAAGTTCTTGCAGTTGCCGTCGATTCTGTATAGCGTCCATATGTGGCAGGCATCTTCTCTGAAGCGTATCCCATGCATGCTCAATGGGATTGAGGTCTGGGGATTAAGCTGGCCATGGCAAAACCTCAATTCTTGCTTCATTGAACCAATCGGTAACAACTCTTGCCACATGTGGTCGTGCATTGTCATGCGTAAGGGTTAAATTTCGGCCCAACGCTTCTGCAAATGGCTGAACAACAGGTTCAAGAATATTCTGGATATATTGCTCAGCATTTAAGAATTGATCTAGAAAAACGAGATCAGTTTTCCTACCCAGCATAATTCCCGCCCATATCATCTTGGGCATGCTGTAGCCTTGCTGCATTACCAGGCTGACGCCAGACTCTTAATCTGCGAGTATCTGGTCATAATCCGAATCGCGACTCGTCAGAAAAACGTATAGTCGGCCCTTGTTCTCGAGTCCAGTTTAAGTGTTCTCGAGCCCAGTTTACTCGATGTCCTCGATTTCCCCTGGTTAATGGTGGAACCCTAAGGGGGTGTCTGGAGTGAAGATGGACTTCTCTTAAACGACACCTGATGGTTTGGCTGTGGACTGCCACGTTATGCACTGCCTGGAGACGCAATTCAGTAGCAGTTAGTGAACTCTGCCGGCGAGCCTGAAGAGTGATGTACCGGTCCTGAATAGCAGTGGTGGCGCGTCTTCTTCCAAGATGTCGTTCCCTGGAATTACCTGTATCTCTGTAACGTCGCCATAGTCGGCTAATTACGCTCTGTGTTGTACCTAGCCGCTCCGCTACGTCAACTTGTCTTACTCCAACTTTCAGCATTCCAACTGCCCTATTCATTTCGTCAGGATGCAAATGACGACGTCTATTTTGTTCATTCATGTTTGCTTTTAATGCAATTTATGCTTACACTTATCAATGGGTACTAATTTTTGTGAAACAACGCAGAAATGGTGGGAGAAGTAACACACTAAAGTTAAAATTCAAAACATTTTAAGACTTATCATTAACTGTACTTGTTTAATGGATACTTTTGACAGATAGTTGTTTATAAGTTAGCTAGCAACCAAACTAAGCAACAAAAGACAATATTCACGGAAGTAAAATCAAGCAAATAAGATAAACGTTGATATCCTTAGATTATGTTGATGTGTTTAGTTTTCATTAAATTTTTGCCATAAATTTAAATCCGTCGATTTGTTTCATATTTTCGATGTATTGCAACATATTGCAAATTTTGAAAATGCCGATTTGCAAAAAATTCTGACGTAATGGAAAACAAATAACGTCATATTCAGATTCAGCGCGAAAACTTACATAGGAATCAACGATCAAAAGTTAAAAAAACATGACCCTTGCAGGCTTGTATTATTGGTCTTAATAGGTAGATATTTCTATCTGTGTAAATGGTAGACATGTGCCATAGCCAAATAGTTTGTAATGGTAAAGACCATTGTATACAGTTATAAAGTACGGTCACTTTGCAATTAGCATATGTAAAAACCTTTTATGGGCTTTACTGAATTGTAGCGGTCCATAATAACTTATATTTTAGCAATTTCAATTAAAATCTATGCTAACCAACATCTTCCATCTACAAATTTTATGAACCAACTGCTAAAGATAGGAACTCAATTTCTTCACTTCAAAAGTAGTATCAACTGAACCCGTTCATTGCAAAGCCTTCCTTGAATGATTGATATTGTAAAAGTATTGGTGGTTTTGATCGTATGGACCAAAATATTAACAAGCATAAGATTACTTTAAGACACATCGAATGATGAATTCTAGAGACAAATACACGGACAATGCATGGTAAAAGCTTAACATACAATTGTGCTCAAATCTGCAAGTTTTTCAACGTACCCCAAAACAACCACAAATTTCTACAACCGCGGGCAAAGTTTTCACTTATTGTTAGTTTAGTGAATCCTTCTTTTGCATATCTTGTATTTTATTAGTGCGCCAGTGCCTACTGTTTGTCGCTGGTAAAGTATCACCATTTCCCACAGTCGATAACTACAAAGTCGTCGGTTATCAAGCTGCCTATCGGATTACTGGATCCAATTACGGAGTCCGCATAAGGTGAATGAAATCATGAAATGCCTCAGCTCGGTCCACCGATGCAGATACGAGATAGATGCTTGTGTACGTGTGCGTATCACTTCTACATATACAAACAAAGTATGCCTTGGCTATCTGCGTTCGTGTATATTATTCTTTCATATGTAATGTAATTAGCAAACGCTATACTTACTCGCTTACCGCTGACTACTGTTCGCTCGTAACCAATAGATAAGTATACGGCGTTTTTATTTTACTACAGATACGGTACGTTCAATTCACACGGTCACTATGGAGAAAAAAAATGTAAATTGTACGACGTACAAATGCGTCGCCTACTAAGATAGGATAAGATGAGAAAAAAGCGAGCATAAAATGCAATTTCATTCATCCGTTTTCATTCCAGCGTTGAACATTTGTTTGCACCGTTGTTGACGATATTAAGTCATTCGTCGTTCTCCGAGAATCCGGGAGAGTTTTACTTTAACAGAACTGGTAGATTTAAAGGCAACCAACGATGGTCAATGTTCGATGGAAACGTCTTTATTCCGGTTAAACCGCTGGTATTATTGTATATTCGTATACAGTAACGTTCATAAGTTTAGCTACTTGCAATTATTATTACATATATTTGGATATAGTGATGAATATATTTTTTTAACATAAAAAGAATATTGAAGCGTAATTGGTTTTCAACTTGGAAATTCAAAGTTGAGCTCGTTTGATGTTGGTCATCATTAGCACCATCAGGGACTATGCAGCCATTTACAGCATGCACAAGCAGTCTTAATGTTTGCAGCCTGTATGGTCTCTGGTGAAGTATCCAAAATGACGCTAAGGATGAGCAAACTGCAGAACCATCCAAGCTCGAAGATGCCAACAATTAATGCAACCTACACATCAACTAAGACGATGCGAAAAAGTGGAAAAATATGTGTCGCATATTCTAGTGTACTACTGCATTAGTAATATTAACAACACCATCTAAAGATTCATCAATTTTTAATGCCTATAACATAGAATTTTTTGTTCTTTAAGAAGGTTGTAACCTGACTACAATGTGAATAATCTATTAGAAGAACATTCATGGCTGTATACCGCAATTTTTTACTAAAATTCTACCAAAAATTTTCAAATTTTGATGATCCTATTCAAAAAATGTTGGGTGGAGGGTGGTGGTACTGGTATTGGGTAAAATATTTTATAATAGTGCCAGATGCCACCACATAGATCTTGGCCTTATGTCATCAAATCCTATAGACCTTGAAAATTCATGAGCAATTGCTTTAAACTTTTGTGGTCCAATATTTCTGGCAGAAAACCCAATAAAATTCAATGAAGGTGGTCGCATACTAACGGATTTATTTGAATATCTGAAGAAATGATGTATTAATTTTTGAATTTTGAAGTAATTCCAAATAAGAATAAATACTGTTAAAGCTAAGCTTCTACGTCTATAGGTTAATATCTTATTGATTAGTAAGCATACTAACCAAACTCATCATACTCTGCAGGTTTCAATTCAAATCTAATTTAGAATAGGACTGTGCAGCCTTTGGTTACTTTAAGAAATAATTGCAACAGTTAAATTCCAAAGATTTAAAACTGAATCTAATTAATATCAGATAAACACTTTAATATACCTGCAAATAAAATCCGCAGAATGATCTAATATTTGAACGATGGCCCGATAAAACTTATGAACGGTAGTGTACGCAAACGGGATGCAAACACAAAAAATGGTACAAAACAAACCTCTCGAGTAGTATCTCCAATGGAGCAGAGAGAGGCGAAGCCAAAAAGTATTACGATTTCGTACCTCCCTCTCTCTCTCATCTGTAAACCCGTTCTCTCGCGACTGAACAAGAGCCCGAATAGACCGAAGAATGATCAATGCATTTATGCGGCACTTCTTATTTCTTCTCCTTCAAGGGACCGGATTCCTGCACCAAGCCAAGACTTGCTTTTTCTGCTGCCGTCCTCCTCCGATGGGATTCCGCCGGCTAGCGATATGCGTGCACTTATGTTTGGTGTATCGGTACCGCCTCGAATTAAAAAGATTACATCTCTTTCAGACGGCATTATTTTCAATTATTGTAATTTTGCGAGATATCATTTATTAAACTGAAATCTGCACGGATCGTACATTCATCACGTGTCACAATTCTCGTTCTGTTGCGTTTATTTTCGTTTCTAAGAACGATAAATTCTTGGCGTATATACCATGAAGGATATGCTGTTGTAAAGCTTAAGACTGATTCAATTTTCATTAAGATATAATTTATTGTGTGAGGTATAAATTAACGCTAAATCTAGCCTTAATAGATTAGATATCTTCTAGATCATTACCAACCACATAGAATCTGTACTTGCAGAAGTACTACAAAATTCTCCGAAGAAATTTCCACAGCATTCCTTGCATGGCTATCCCTCCTTTATGCTTGATATAAAACATAAAAGAAATATATATAAAATGGACAGAAAGGTCAAGCTAACGTTGCTCAGTGATTGGTATGTTGACAACAAAGTGATCCGAATGAGTGATGGTCGACGCTGTTTTTATGCCATTCGTTGCGGCGTAGTAGGGCATATCTGTACGTCAAACGTCAGGGGATACAACTTGACCAGAATTAACAAATCTATTTCCAGTATTATATTATAATCCTGTCTAGAATCTTAACGTCTTGCTTTGTACTGTCAGCAGCTTCACTTACAACTAATTCATACAGAATAACTGGACTGAATACATTTTCTCACGCATTAGATTAACCTCCATAAACACTTTTTTTCCTGAACAGTTTGCCGATATTTCTTTACTCGATTTTATCAAATCCTTAACGCCTATCTATTGAGCCCAACTCGAAGATTGTAATTAAGCTGTAATCTAAGATGCAGGTGGGGAAATTCTATAAGACTATGTTGTTTATATCGGCCCCACCCTACGCCATCCCTCACGTTAAGGGGGTAGATAAAGTCCGCGAGACTGGGACCTATAGAACGACGAAAGCGATAGGGTTCCGTGAGGGGGTGGTAGCGAGTGAAGAATTTAGATCTAAAATGGAAATTGGAGTGTCACATCCTTTTGTCTTTTCCACTGAGCTTCGGGAGTTTTTGTACCCAGTGGCGTCGCGATATAGTGTGCCGGTTCCCGGAGATAACCGAAGATGGATGAGGACGTTCGGCGCACTTGAACATGAAAGATGTGTTCCCTCTCGCTCTTTTCCTTTCTTTGTCTTACCGGTCGCCAGCGTCTTTTACCGAATATCGCGTTTAATGCCCCTGGTGAGCCCTATATATGATTGTCTTTGTTCAATTTACGGTCAACACTTTCCGTCTTGGTTTTTTTATCTCTATTTATTTTAGAACTATTGATTGGTGGTGTATCAAAAATATTTATAGTAATGGTTGGAGCTTTAAAGTTTGGAGGTAATTGGATGAAGTCCGATAGGTTTAATGTCGATGATAACGCTCGGTTTGACAGTTTAAAACTGTCAAAATCTAATAAGTGACACATGTACATAATAAAGGCTAATATGTCAGTTTTGTAAAGAACGTAGAAACGTGGAAAAGGGGTGGTCAGCAAAACATCTATTACTTTGTGCGAGTAATTCAATGTCAGGAACATGATTTGAGTTTATAGAAATTAGTTAAAAAAAGTATTAGACTTTGGAATTCAGGCTTTAGAATTTGAGAACAAATTTCTGCACAAAAATATCCTGATTTTAGAGGATTCTGACCAATCGGATATCCTGCTCCATGAAGGCAGAATGGCCGAACATCAGGGAATACATTACAAAGTCAATGAATTGGTGTTGGGTCCTTTTTTATTGCTAAGGTTTAAGTAGAATAACAGCAAGAGTAAATCTAATCACCATAACTAAAGCATCTACATATTCTGAGGGCTATTTACAACTAAACTCAATCCCAGTTTTGGTACAGCTTTAGACAACAAGCACAATGCACCTGCACAAAGTTTTGGCGTCAGTTGTTTGTAATCATAGATGTGGTCTAAAAATATGATATGGTAGTGGGCGACATGTATGGGAGATTGGGCCAGCCTTAATTTTGTTTATCATGCTGTGAAATTGCTTGAGGTACAGATCAAGTGATAAACCATTCAAGATCTCGCAGTTTGTGCAATCTAAGGAATGTAAATCTGCGAGAATCTACGCTGCAAGCAGAGGATCTAATCACGTGCAGTAAATATTTCTTGGGTAACCAGCTCATGTACACTAAAAGACAACTTGTGGCTTTGGGGCATCTGCTTGTAGAGGCACTGGAGAAAGACAGGAACTATAATCCAGAGAAATGCTTCACCAATATTGGAAGAATGACAAAAGAATAATTTTGCTTACCAGAAAAAAAAATTACAGTAAAAATTGTTCAACCAACAGAACTAGGGTGTAGAAGTTCAAATATTGGCGTAGTTTTATGAATTCGACGATTTGAAGGAGGTTGTGACCCTTCTTAATGAAACATGATTTACATATATGCCGTCAACCTAGCTCATAAGGCAAAAACGGCTGAAAAATGGGTAAAAGTCAATTTACCAGACTTTTTTGATGGAAGATTGGCCTGCACCAAGAACAAAACTATAGGGTTGCCTTTTTATCAAAAAAGAAGTCAAAATTTTGGCGGAAGTCTATGAATTCCACATTTTGGAGTAGGTTGTGAAACCTGTTAATGGAGTATGATAATCTGTCAATCTAGCTTACAATGCAAAAACGACTGAAACATGGCTGAAAGACAAGATACTAGACTTCCTTTTGAGGGAAGGTTGGCCTATACAAGAAACAAAACAATAGTAACAATAGTAACAATAGTTGTCTTTTTATCAAAAAGGAAGCCAGAATTTTGGCGGAATCCGACGTTTTGGAAGACGATATGAAGCCTGTTAATGGGACATGGTTTACATATAAGCCGTTAGCCTAGCTCACAATGCAAGAACGTCTAAAACGTGGGTGAAAGATAATATACTAGACTTTGTTTTGATGGAAGATTGGCCTACACAAGAAACAAAACAATAGGGTTGTCTTTTTATCAAAAAAGAAGCCAGAATTTTGGCGGAATCCGACGTTCTGGAAAAGGATATGAAGCCTGTCAATGAGACATGGTTTATATATAAGCCGCTACCGTGGGCTACAATGCAAAAACCCATGAAACATGGGTGATAGACAATATACTAAACTTTCCTTTGATGGGAGATTGCCCTGCATAAGAAACAAAACTATAGGGTTGTCTTTTTATCAAAAAAGAAGCCAAAATTTTGACGGAATCCGACGTTTTCGAAGAGGATATGAACCCTGTTAGTGGGCCATGATTTGAATATAAACCGTTAGCCTAGCCCACAATGCAAAAAAGCCTGAAACATGACTGAAAGACCACTAGACTTTCTCTTGAGGGAAGCTTGGTCTATATAAGAAACAAAACTATAGGGAACTATAGGGTTCTATTTTTATCAAAAAATAAGCCAGAAGTTTGGCGGAAGCCGACGTTTTATAAAAAGGATATGAGGCCTGTTAATGAGATATGGTTTACATGAAAGCCGTTAACCTAGCTCACAATGCTAAAACACCTGAAACATGGCTGAAAGGGAATGTATTAGACTTTCCTTTGACTGCAGATTGGTCTACACAAGAAACAAACCTATGGGGTTGTCTTTTTATCAAAAAAGAAGCCAACTTTTTGGGGGAATAAAGCCTGTTCATGGGACATGGTTTCTTAATATAAGGCGTTAGCCTAGCTCACAATGCAAATACGACTTAATTTTCTGGAATTTATATTGATGGAAGATTAGCCTGTACGTAGATCAGACTTAAGTCAATTGGACTACAAATTGTGGCTCGTTTTACTTGCTTTACATAGGAGTAAACTTTTTGTGATAGTGAAGAAAAACTAAAGATTTAGTGCCTAAGGATCCATCGATTATGTATTTAAAGTCTTTCCATGTAGCCAGCTTTAAGTGGCAGAACATTTCCAAGTAAAGAAGCTAAGCGTTTTCTATTGAAGATATACACAGTGGTACTATCGTCACAATTACAAAATATATGGAAGGATTAAGAAGATTATAGATAGAGCAGAGATTAAGGCACTAAAGAGAATTTTGAAGAATTCTGGTGATTATTGGCTTTTAAACTCTAAGCTAGTTGTACGACTTTTAATATGGATTTTAATTTATGATCATTTCCTACATTCAACGCATTAACTTCACACCGAAAATTAGCAACACAAATGCTGGAATTATAGACCATATTTAGTTATCGCTTCGCCATCAATTCTCTTGTATGTAGGTGTATTTGTAGTATATATCGTAAAATACCTTTGGAACATAATTACAAGACGGTTTAACAATGGCTCCAGTACACAGAAGTTCCTCCTCCGGTGGAATTGACAATTTAAGACGATGGACGCGGCAAGTGTCTCACTCGCTACCGACGATCGCCTGGGGATAGGAACACACAGACTAGCAGCTACCATCCTTCCCATATAATACCTCCGTATACCCTGTCTAGCACGTCCCGTTCCAGATATATTGCTCCCAATGCCTCGTACATAATTTCTAAGGAGCTTTCTCCCGGCTACCATACCACTCCCGATCCTCTTACTCTCGCCATTACCCCCACCGCCCCCTATGCGATAAGATAGCAACGTCTCAGATGTTGCCTAACCGCGAGTCTTTCGGAACAAATTTAGGGCGAAATATTTGCAATTTGTGCATTTAATTTGTGATTTAATACATTCTACAGTAACTTCAAAGCTTATGTGATATATTTAAAAGAAGAATTACCGTTTATATTATGTATTCGCTTCATATACATACATCTTGTGCTAAAAACAACACGCGTCAACCCCAAAAAACGATGGAAATACATTTGAATCTCGCAGCGACGTTCACCATTTAAAGACATCCAGTCGCGTCGTTAAAATGACGCATGGGCATTATTAAGGAAAATGAGAATGTTGCATATCTCTCGACTGATCTCATCGGCGACGTACGACTACTCAGCATCTCTTAAATTGCGAAACTGCGACGTTCACTACTTACGGGAAAGACGCGGTGAAAGGACATCCGAAGTAGGAGAGGTTATGTGTCTCTGGTGCGCTCACAGTAGTATAGATGCTATGTCTAGAGCCTTTCCCAACTTACCTGAAACAAACGGAGAAAAAAAATCGATTATAAAGACTGAGAGTAGAGAGCACCTGTTTTATCGATCGAACGGTTTTAAAAGTAGGATTGCACGGTAAATGTTAAATGGGAACGGAATGTTTGAGTGGAATAAGGAAATCGTGCTTGATAGTGGAGATTTCATATCCCCGTTTAGGGTACAGTAATTCACAAGAGAAATATCACCCATGCAAGAAACTATATTTAGATGTTATATGTAACTACTATCTTTCGAAATAGGATGGGTAATTCTTTTGCGTATTAGTGTACAGTTAACGTCCAATATTATTATAGAAATACAACAGGTTACAGGTTTGTCCGTTTAGTGTTTTAGATAACGTAAAGTAGTTCCAATTGTAACACATACAACGCTATAAATGGCTACTTTAAGAAGTTGGTGAGATTTACACGATTAGATTATTTTACAATTTAAAATGTTAAATCATGTTATTTTAATGGAAAGGACATTTTTTTATCACAAGAAGTCTAAGGATGGTCCAATATCAGTTTCAAATTTGCAAGATACCATTAAATTGAATGCCAACCAATACAGCACCCACTTAATAGCTATAGAATTTATGCAAACATTAAGGACCATGCTGGCCATGCTTCTGGAAGAAGCAGAAAACTCAAAAAAAAACGAGCCATAATAATGAAAATTGCAGCTGAATCCTTGTTAGTTTAAGGACTGTAAATGTAAATGTTTAAAATGGCAGTCTCAGCATTTTTAAGCGAATTTTGATAAAGTAAAGAATTCTAATTTCACCAATTTGCCAATTTTTACATCCGCCACAAATGATTTTCAAAATATTAATTACGAAAGAGTGACGCTGCTTTGTCATGCTAAAACCACAGTTGCATCATTGGAAACGAAAGAATCGTCCAATGATTCAATAAAAGATGGTCTTCCGATTTTATTTCTAGTTATGTCAAAGCAATGTTTATCATCCACTGCGGTTTCTGTGCCATCCAATAGCGACTCTACCTCTCCCTCATGTTGGCATAGAATTGATTTTGACAGCTAAAAGCGCCTTCATAATCAATCAATTAAACTCTGTCCGTATGCCATTAATGTATTCCACAACATGGTGGTAAGGTACTAGGAGCAAATGTTTTTGTTATTACGGCAAGAGCTGCAAATTGCATTCTATGGATAATTTAGGACAGTGGCGTGAATTGCCTTTAGTATAAACGAGTTCAAAAAGCTTACTTTCAGTTTTCTAAACTATTAAATTTAGTAAATTTTATTGTTCTATAAAACACACATTCTTCTACTTGTGTGCGTTATCCTTGCCCACATTTTCTAATATTCGGAATTACGATTTTTTGGTTTTCTATAAAAGAATGAATCATTTTGTACTAAATCTATAACAACAATCAAAAATCAAGAAGTTCCAGATTTAATTCGAAAAAATATTGAGGGCAGTGCACATTTCTGAAATCAGAATTCTCTAAACAAAATTTGCTTGCAAATTTGGGGACGTAATTAAAAAAAATTGTACATAGTTGCCTTTACCATGAACGAGTTTAAAACGCTTAGTTGCAATCTTGTAAACCATGAAATTTATTAAATATTTATTGATACACGAAACACACCATCTTCTTCTTATGTTCGTTGTCCTTATCTACATTTTGTACTATTCATAACTTTGATGCTTTGGTTTTTGATCAAAAATAATACCATTTTGTACTCAATCTATGTATATATATCAACAAGTCAAAACCAAGAATGTTCAGATTTAGTTATAAAAAATATAAATGGCTGTCCACAGCCATGAATTCAGTTTTTCTAATCATAATTTGCTTTGGGGGGTGTTATTAGGAACAATGACGAAGCTACTATTTCGGAAACAAACCTACATAAGTACCATCAACTGGGTTCTTATATTAGGTAACATAAATAATGTGCTAAGTTGAGCTACAATTGGAAAAAAAATCGACTGGCAAGGAGTAAAGTTTTTTTTAAAGAATATAAAATTGATAGAGTACCACTTTATTAAAAAATGACAATGACGCCCTTCGCCGACCAACATCACAGTCGGGGGTGAGTGCCTTCCTTGGAGCCCACAAGTAAGGTATCTTGGTATCACGCTGGATACCAAGTTGACATTCCGGCATCACTTCTCGAACACAATACCCAAGTTCCTTCGGGCTAGGGCCGTCCTGTATCCACTCCTCTGCCGCAAAAGCTTACTTTGCCTCAAAATCAAATTGCTGATTTACACGGTGTTTCTCCGATCGATTCTCTATGGTGCCCTAACCTGGTCCTGTGCCAGCATTTCCCAAATCAAGCGCCTCAATACTCTTCAAAACAGGGTGCTCCGAATCATTGTCGGAGCCTCTTGGTTCATGTCAAATGCCCAGATCTACAGAGATCTGGCAAAACTCTCTTTCAACGAATATGCTTTGGCACTGGCCAGAAAAACCCTCGACAGGACCCTTCGGTCGGAGAACCCACTCATCGAACATCTTGGGGAGTTGGACCCGGACAGGCCCCCGCCAAGAGTCAACGTACGAAGGATCCTTAACGAGGCCTAGTAAATCCCGGCTAGAAGAGCCCACATTGTGACACCCGGAACCCCATTTACCCACTCGCAGCGGCCTTAGACCGCGAACACAATAAGAGATTAGAATGTTAAAGCACCAAATGGCCCAACCTTGGCTTAAACCGAAAACCTTAGACAATGATGTTATTTCGAAAACAAATGGGGTGAGGAAGATTCCAAACCCAAAAATTTTCAGGTATAAAACAATAGCTTATTCCTTCCAACAATCTTGGCCGGCTATGATTAGTGCAAATGCCAGAATTAATATTTGGCTTAAATCAGAATTCTTTAATCTGTCAAAGTTAGTTTGAAAATTTGGAGGTGTCATTAAAAAAATTAAAATAACTCGGGTAGAGGTGAAAAGAAAATATTTCTATCTTCAAAAAATAGATTTATCTCTCTAACAGACAGGTTTACAGGGAATTATTTATATGGATTATACCACACTACAACGTTTGCAGTGTACATTAAAGTATGTTCTAGAACACTTTGAATTCTATTGTCTATAATCTGTCGTTTATGTCCTAGAAACCCAGTCGCCCAATATAAGTACGATAGAAAATCTAAAGCTACCGTAACTGGAAGAATAGTGCCATCAATGTGCTGACTAAAGCATTGATGATGGCATAATAGTTGGTAGACCAAAGACTTAAAATCATTTAAAAACTGAATATGTTACTGTGGAAGAAGAAATTGTCAACATAAAACATAAATTATATCACATTTCCTCACAATACTATTGTATCTTTTTGATAAGTCCTTCTAACCATTTTTTTATGCAAGTAGCCTAACATAGACTGCCGAGTTTGAGGTATTATCAGTCTGCTATTCACACCTAGACATAAATTTTAATATATTATACCCGAATAGATGTGCAATATCCTAGTTTCATTCCTTTTTTTCTGAAATATTTCAAATTCCTCCTCAATACAAAATACAGTAGATTCCGCTTATATGAATCACGTTGGTACATTGAATTTTTGAGTCAATTAAGCGGCGATTCAAATAAGCGGTGGTTGTATGGCAACCATCTAGATGCTTTCATAGACTCTGTAAAGATGGTCTAATTAAAATTTATTTGCGGTTATAAATATGCAATTAATAAGCACATGCTTAGTGAAAAAAAAATGTAATGAACAAATAGATTTATTTACGTATATATGTATAAAAAAGTTGTTTAATAGAAACTTAATTTAACATTTATCAAAAAATGATTGAATGGTTGTCTGCCGCATTGGGATCTTAGAGTTTACAATATCTTCAAGCTTGTAGAAGCACCTAAATTCTTCTAACGTTGCCCCTCTTATATCCAAACTTCTTCTCAAAACGTCCAATGCAGCTTGAATTTGTTGGAGTTGGAGGCGTACTACTACTTCCCTCTATGTCTTCCTTTTCTTTAGCCGCTTCCATATCTTCAGTTGTTAGTAAGCTTGTGGCAATAGTTTCGATGGAATTACGTTCAACAACAGGCACATCTTCATCCATATTTATACAGGCTCTTAATTCATCGTCCAAATCATCAATGTCGGCAGGATCGCTGTTTTCACCTAAGCTTTGCGTTCCATCATCGACAACGAACCCAGCCTTCTTAAAACAATTAACAATCGTACATTTTCCCATGCTTTCTTTAGGAATGGATTGCGGTAAGAAGTGAAATGCTTTTCGCAACATCTTTGGCTTGGGTTGGTTTCCTTCATCTTCTATAGTCTGTATAATAAATCTTCTCATATCCTTTTGGTATAATGTTTTTAAGGTTTTAATAATTCCTTGATCAAGAGGTTGGATCAATGATGTAGTATTGGCTAGTAGAAACACTAATTTCATGTTTTTTAGTAGCACATTTGGATGAGCGGTGCAATAGTCGAAAATTACTGCGATTTTCCTGTCTTTTAGCTTCTTATCCCATTCCGTAAGCCACTGGTGGAATATTTCACTTGTCATCCACGCGTTTGAATTACTCATATATGTCGCAGGTAAAGATGCACCTCGAAAACACCGCGGATTCTTAGATCTTCCTATCACTATTAATTGCTGTTTGTCTGTACCAGAAATATTACCAAAACTGTAACACGCTCCTTTTGCTTTTTTCCCGACGCATGTGATTCATTCTTAAAAATCAATGAATAATCCGGTATAGCTCTGAAATATAATCCTGTTTTGTCTGTATTATAAATTTCATCTGGTTTAAAATCTCATAGAAGCTCTGGCAGTGACGCTTTTATCCAGCTTTCTGCGGCTGGGTTATCAGCATCTTTTATTTCTCCGTGAAGCTTTTTATAGACAATATTGTTTCTTTTTTTCCATCGACTTAGCCACCCGTCGGTGGGCTTAAAACCTTCATGTCCTAACTTTGATGCCAAAATTGCGGCTTTTTCCATTAAAATGCCACGGCTGATGGGTGCATTTTGTGTTCGGACATTTGTGAACCATTGCAAAAGGGCATTTTCTACTGCAACGTCTTTTCCATCCCGTATTTTTTGCGCTTAGGATTTATATTACTGGTACTGTCTTCGCTAGTTTTCTCCCGATTTCGTACAAGCCTGCTTAATGTAGATTGCGTAATTCCTAATTTTATTGCAGCACTGCGATGACTACATGATGGTAAAGCATCGTACTTTTTCAACATTTCACATTTCTCACGAAGATTTATATTTTCACATTGCATTCCTTTAGGCATTTTGAACTTGTACGCACGAAGGAAAAAGTGAAACTGAAGAATATACCGCAAAAACAACATTAATTTATTCGTTACATCAGCATACACGGGATTCCCCGATCGAATAACAAGGCTAGTCAATTGACAAGCGCATACATTCGTATACTTTTGTATATAATGATGATTCAAAAAACCGGCGTATTGATTGATATAAACGAAAGATTTTACATTAGTCGTCATACAAATGGATTGGGCATTCTTACTTTGAGTCAAATACGCGGCTGATTCAAATAACCAATGATTCATGCAGGAATTTATATAAATCTAGAACATACAACAAGACTCTTCAAAGATCTATTTTTAAACAATTTCCGTTGTCTTTTCTGTTGTGGACTCAATTTTCTTGAGCTCAAACTGTTTATAATCTTCAATTACTTGTTGAGGGGAATAAGGAACTTTCTCTAAATGCCAGTTGCTAAACTATTATTTGAAACATGTTCTTTTGTGAATGACCGTACCACAAGTTATGGTGCCAAATACTGCTTATTTCCCAGTCGTAATAAAGACTTTGTTTAAGAATATGGAATTGATAGAGGTCCCTGGGGAAGACAAATACTACTGTCAAGAACATTTCGCTAAATGAAGATATAAAATAATAAATGAAAGTACACCTATCGTTACATAATCGTCTAGTGAGTGCCTTATTAATTACTCAAAGCTATCAAGAACTCGCCTCCATTTAAAAAATTGCATCCACTTCATCTGATGAAGCAGCCGTAATGATTTTCAGCTTTATTTAAACTACACGTCGCCCAATTAAAATTCAAGAACTCGCTTCCAATAACTTACCACGGTAAATTTATTCCAATTCCTAATATATGCACGTGAATATGTTATCGAACGGGTACAGTGTAAAGACCAACCGTAATACCAACTACTATTATGGTATAGCGAGGAAAAAAATTAACAGTCGAAGCTCTATCTGATATATGAGGCACGTAAAAGGTCTTGTATTCCCAGCATGAACTACGATTCCTGGTTCCCGAATTAATTCCCCGCAGTGTTCTAGATCAGGTCGGGTTCGGTTTGCGTTCGCTCGCCTCAGGCGATAGAACATGCATACTCCTAAATTATCGGAAGTGTATACCCCGCGACAATAAGTGTACGCCAGCGTAGGATATCTTCCTCGCACCGATCTCGGTGCAGTTCGGTGAACGGAGAGGGAGAACGCTATTCCGTTCCGGTGACCGGAACACTCCACAATACGCCGTTACCGTTACAGCGCCACCTCTAGCCCTCAGAAGGAAGGAGGGGCAAGTTTAAATACGAAGCGCAAATGAATGACTAATAAACATCACCGGGTCCATTATCTCCTGCGGCCTTGCGCGGGTATGTGTACTTGGTCTATAATGGTTGCGATTCGTGAAGGTGCAAACAAAAAAGTCGAGCGGATAAGAGGGAAAAGGACAATTAAGCTTGAAGTAAAAATATGCGTCTCGTATGCAACATGTTGAGCTTTGAAGAGAAATAATTCAAGGTGCTCACCTGGCAGTGTTTTAATTGTTAAAGCTATCATTTGTTTTAATAGGCTTATGTAATTGTTATATATTTGCGACCAGTTTGGATCGTTTTACTGTTACAAATTCCTTTGGCTTCCCCGAAGCGGTTAATCATATAACATCAGTTGAATAACGTTTAATTAGCTGTGATTAATCTTATTGTTAGATGCAGAAAGTATTAGGTACATGCATTCTTCACATTATTGGTACCTTAATCTAACCATAAAATGCGAATGAATTATTCTACAATTGCATCTACAGATTTGTCACAAATTCCTTTGTATATTATCAAATTCTACACAATTTTTCGCCTTAAAACCTAACCATTAAATTTATAACAGTAATTGCAAATTGAAGATACATTCTAATCGATTGCGCAGTAGTGATATCACTACGTAAACACGATATTCAAGCTGCTGCAATATATTATGTTACTTGTCGTTAATATATCTGCAAACCCCATTCGGTTAAATTAAAAGCGTTTCTCGTTTGTTTACGATAGTTCGAGTTAGATAATTCAGTTTCAGGAGCGGCAATACAGCGAATTGTATTGCGACTCTCCTCGTTGCCTTAAAACGAACGCTGCCGTAGCGTAAGGCATTGTTACTGATATTCCGCGACGATTTGATAATATATCTCATCCCTCTTTTTCGAAATAAAACAACCGGGAGACGGAATCCCCTGTAATTGAGCGAGAAATGATAAACATATTGCGAGAGGGTCTCTTGCAGTGTAGAATATGTATATGGTGGAAAAGAGAGAGAGAGAGAGAG
>SMLS01071524.1:0-86526 GCA_004785975.1 Popillia japonica | reverse complement strand
TGTCTAAAGAATTTTAATCCTAGGATGCACCTTAGGGTTAATACACTAGTATATCGTATAACTTGTACATAGCACCCATTACTTCTTTATTCAAATCGTATGAATTCAGTACCAAAAACCATACACACATGTAACACCTTTGAATACAATTATTATCATCCATTGGAATAGTGTAGCTCTTAGAAGAAAATTAGTGTTAAAGTTACGACATTTTTAACTATTATAAAATAAGTTATTAGTAATAAAACAGCAACTAACGAAACATATGTAGGTATCTGATAGAAAAATACTTTTTCTCTGAGAAATATTAAATATTGCTGTAGGGAATTTACTATTAAAATTAACTAACATTGAGTGCTATGCAGAGATGGCCGGGATTATTTATTTGGTCAGATACTAACATACTAACCATATTTATAAAATACTGGTACCCAACATTGCACTATCTGCAAAATAACAAAATGAAGTAGAATAATATACAACGTATCAATCCATTAGGACGAATAAAACCAACGAGGTACATCACATAACGGATACAACTTGCAATTAACAACTCAACTACTTCTTATAATATGCGTGAAAATATATTGTCTAAATAACTTATGCTATCATAAGCACCTTAGCCTTGAGGTACAATTAGACATACTGTATATATTATCTAGACGCGAATGTAGGACAAGTTGAATTATTGACCAATAATAACAACAGATGTCATTAACCTTCTCTGTGAAATAAATTATCGCTTGCATTAAATAAATATGAATTGCTGTTCCTTTTTTCTCTAAGCAAGCGCGAGCGTCAGTAGGTACAAAGTTTACGATTATCGTGATTTAGAGTGAACGTGGAAAACTCAATTTTAACACACAACAAATAATATATTTGCTCGTACGGCAACTAACGTGAATATGAAAATATTAACCAAACGCCACTGTAGATTGTATATTATTTATGCATTTAGGTACTATTACGTTTCAAAGAATTGAATTACCGGTGTAAATTGGTTGCTGTGTTCTTGTGCTACTGAATGGATACTTTTTCCGGTCATTTATCTTTTTTTAAGGCAACATAATTGGTTTTAATCTTTATATTTGTAAAGGTATTTTATTTTATATTATATTACAGTGTCCCAATTTCTAACAGGGCTTGCAACGTGCTTAGAATTTCTACGACGTTTTTGTATTCTACTAATGCTTTATATATTTTATTTATATTTAAGAGACTAAATAATTACAACCAAGAAAATGTGTACAAACTGAGTAACACTTTGCAAATAATTTTACATGTTGAATTTTACAACCGGTATGTAGATGATTGCATATGTTGTATACCGTTAGGTAAAATTGATCACTATCTACACACATTCAATTACCATGATGATAGATTAAAATTTACTGTTGAAAAAGAAAATCAAACTAACTATAAATTTTTTAAATGTTAAGAAAATACATAATATCACAAACATAAAAACCAATTGGTCCATAAAAGACACTAGCAGCAACAGGCACTTAAACTACTTTTCAAACACTTCGGTAAATTTTTAAAAAAGCGTAATTAATACCTTAGTTGATCAGGCTATTAAATTAGTACATCCTGATTTTAGGAAAGAGAATTTAAGCAAAGTTAGATCAATTTTAGACAAAAATCGTTATCCCAAAGAATTTTACGAAAAATTAATAAAAAAAACGAATACATAAAATATACAAAACAGGCGCTAAATAAGATAGTAAAATATGTATATCACACAATTCCATACATCAACGACTTAAGTGACAAAGTTAAATACGAATTTAAAAAATCAGACATTACATTAAATATTTATAAATTTAAAAACTAGGATTAAAAAAAATATTAAAGTAATGTCCTGTATAAATTAGAATGCAAAGGCTGTGATGAATGTTGCGTAGGTCAGACTAAGCAATACTTAAAAAAACGACTTCCTAATCATCGATACACTGTAGCCCATAACATAACCGCATGCTTTGTCTCAGCATTCTAAATTACGAAATAACTTTGATTTTGAAAATGTTAAGATTTAAAAAAAAGAAAATAGTTATAAAACGAGATTAATATATTTTATATTTATAATAATTTAATCACCTAATCACACCTGAACTTTATCAAATTAAGCTCTTGACTAAGTTTTTTCCGTAGTCCTTAAACAGAATTGTTAGAGCTTGAGAAAAAAATACAGTGATATAAGGTTTTTTTTGACATTTTAAAACTATATCTTAAGTTGTGCACGATATTGTAAACATAATCCTATATATCACTGAATTTCTTTGTCTGTAGATAATTTTGTTGATAGGTATGGCTAGTTAGTTGAGTGTAGGCTTTCACGACCGTAATCCATAGTAGGTATGTTTTTTCGGGTCTTGTCGCGTAGGTAACTATTCACTGTCTTGACGTTTCGCTGATTGTGCTACCAGCTTCTACCAGCTTCCTACCAGGAAGTTTTCTAAAGTCTTTAGAAAACTTCTGAAATTACAAGAGACGCCTTAACTAGTAAGATACATATTTTGCGTTTCCAATCAATTATCTCACTTGAAAATAGTTTAGCTACATATAATAAAAATGGAATTTATCCTTATGGCAAATGGCAGAAAAAATAGGGTAGCACGATTGGCAAAACGTCAACGGCTTTTTTTCTAAAACAAGATCAGACTTAAATACAGTAAATAACGGTAATGAAAACGTCAAAAGCTCAAGTTATCAATTTATTTGTCTAAGTTTTTGCTGGCTCAAAATAACCAATCCATTTCTATTCCATAGCTCTATGGATTGGCTATCCCTATTACTTTTTCAAGAAAACTGTCTTGTTCCTTATTTGTTGGCTTTTAATTTTAGATATTTTTTCCACTTGGACATCAATAAAACCCAATTTATTCGAGAACATATAGTACATATGAAGTAAATTTTCATAGTAATACTTCTTATGTGGAAGAAATTAACATTTAGCTTGTGTCAAATTTAAAAACAACTAACCAATCTTATCAACTAAATTATCTAAAAACAAAATATTCATCGCTATTGATTTTCTCTACAACTACTAAATTTGCTGCTACAGCTGATAATAGAGAGCCCATTGCAGTTCTGAAAACTGGTTTGTTTATTTCGCCATTACATTAAAAATAGGTTGAATTTAAGTTTTGCAGTCAACATGAACTTGAGATTTTGGATAAGAATTTTGATAAACTTGTATGTTAGTGATTGAGTACAATTTGCAGTTGGTCTCAAAGGAATATTATTATTATACGTTTATGATATGTCCACCTGAGGAGAGGGGAATGGATAATAAATAAAATAAGAAATAAGTTAGACTGAAATCATTTCTATCACCACAACAACACATGCTTCCTTTCTTGCACGGTATATGGATTATGGAAAACATATGTCAGTGAACCAATACTGTTACACTTACATTTTAAGGTGTAAAACTCGACTAACATATTGCACATATACCGTTATATCTTCCATAAGTATTATCTAGAATATTAACAGGATTAATACATGTACAATGTCTGAACGCACATGGCTTAAGGATTATACAAAGTATTTAATAGCCTTTGAATTTCGTGGAGATTCCATTGACAAAGTTCTTTTTATTAATATGGTACTAACGTCACCACCGATAATAATATTACTAAATAATTATGTTCATGAATTTTATGAGCATAATTCTAGTGGTAATAAATTTACAGTAATACAGAGAATACACCGAGAACTACATGTATGTGTATATACAACTTTACGACTTTTTCTTAATTTTAATATGTACCCGATAAACATTGACTAAAATAGAAGTTGCTAGCTAATAAATGCCAATTTATTGCATGTGTATGAATGGCAAAACACCAGTTTTGTGTGCTGACAACTATTAGAACGTGATTTTGTTTTCCATTGATTCACTAACTAATCTGATAACAAAATGTTCGGCAGTGTTAATAAAATCTGTTTAAGAATTATTTTAACTACATACTTATATTTATATTATGAGGGATGCTGAGTCTTGACCACGTCATAGTACTATCTTGGAATTTAGTAAAATAATTTTGTATTAGGATAATTCTTCTTGCAGTAGAAAATTTTATAAAAAAATATTTTCAGCATTGAAAAAGCATGCAAGATATTGTAGGACGTCTGCCGTTTATGAAGAATTATAAAAAAAAACCATTTATTGTCAAAATATAGAGAATACCTTTACAAAAAGTAAAACAGAAACACGTTTAACATTCAAAAAAAATTAGAAAACGTTTCTCGTTTTTTTTTACTATTTTCACATCTCTTCATTATCCCTTCAATGGCTGCTATCATCGTCATCTATTAGTTGGTCGCTATTTGTATTTATTACATTACCCTGTATTTTTTCTATAAAAGCGTTATTGGCGATAATATTATCCGCTCTCTTGATGAACTTACAATTAGACAAACTGATGAAGTTGTCAAGTTTAGATTTCGTTAAAGGAATGGTTTCAAAATACTGCTTTTTAAATTCTACTTCTTTTGGTAGGGACATTTTGTGCCTAATTTAACTTCGTTCCCAAGTTCCACTGTAAGATTGCCTAGTCAAGACGTAGCTTGGTTCAGAGCGTTTTGCCTTTTCAAAAAAGAAACCATTTCATCATTAACTTGGCTTACGATTATGTTAAAATGCAACAGAATACGATACGAGACACAGTAGCGTACTGAACTTATCTCAGAACAGGAAGCAAGTTGTAACCACAAAAACAACAGATGTCATTGACAAATGTTATTTTTATTGGAACTGTAATTTGACTGCTGTGGTTTCTACAGAACTGTTTATATTTTTGTCGCTTCTAAAACGAAGAGCCGTTGTTTTTATGAAAAACACATTAGAAGAAGAAATACACATTAGAGAATGGGTAGACAGTGCATAGAAGAAGCCACAGTCTTATCAACTTAATTTTTCCAAAAATTGACACTGTTGATTTTCCCGGAAACCCCTCAATTTCTTCGCTCGCTACGTCCAACACGGTAAAGTCGAGCACCAGGCCCATTTTACAAACCATAGCTTTGCAGGCTTATAAGTTGCACTGGGAAACAGCTTTCGTTAACATTCAAAAAAGATGTTTTTTCCTGTACTGATAACTTTGATGCAAGCCACGCGTATTTAATCATTAGCACTAACGCAGGAATGAAGACTATCATTTACGAATAATTTGCATTAAATATAATTGTTAATACTGTGCACAAAAAAATTCACCGGCAGGAACCGCATGCCTGTCACCAGGATGTCAGGCGTAGATCCAGGCCACAACGCTACGCACGCTTGCTTATACCGAGACCAACATTAACGGTATAAAAGAAACGCGTACAACGATGTTGATTTTTCTCAGGAACTATGTCGCGTTAGGATAAAAGCTCGTACTTGGATACTTATGGAAAGTCCCTAATTGATCCATGCCGGACAATCCTGGTGTTCCTCTTTTGAGACCATGAAAGTCTTCAATATAATTTATTTTAGTTATCATCCATATTCATTCCTTTTGTGAAAAATAACCCCGAAAATAATTAAAAGAGCATCTTGGTAAATATTATTCCTCATTATGGAGAAACGCATTCTTATTGTATATCATTTCACTCTATCTTTGGTTTCTCGTAATGCGAGTTTTTCTTTATTTAATTAGATGTTAATAGCAATCTAGCATTAATCTAAGCTAAGTAAGTAATAGTTGCAATAGATAATAGACACGAGTAGATAAGTGATTCCACCTTCTGTAATGTAAATTTTGCTCTACTCACCCCACTTAGGTTTGACTGTAGTTATTATTGTCTTTGCGCATTTTCAACTCATTTTTGCTAAATAGTAGAAGACCATGTGTAGTCAATTAAAGAATAACTGACGTGGTATCTAGTTTTCTAATTATGTCAACATTTGCCCTCACGTAATAATTCCTTATTGACTGGAGTAATGGAGGAATTCAAAAGCGTCCAACAATCGAAATTCATTACTGAAGAAATTTCACTTTCATTCCAGTTCAGTCTACCCCAGAAATGGATAATTTAGGTACTTCTAGGTTGAGTATTCGTTCTCGTTTAAACTAACCTAACGATGGAGCGGCAGTATACTCTCGACGGCGATATTGTCAGTTCCAATAGAGCCATCTGCAGCGAAGCATTCTGCAAGTTTACAAGAAATCTACAAGACTACTACGGTAGGCAGAGAATGTGCGCATTTAGAGAATCTATTTTCATCAGATTTGAAAGAAAATAATGTATAATGTACATATAATATAATATCAATGGCAGTAGACTGTGAAGTGACATAATAAGCAGTAGATTTAATTATATATATGTATTATTTAAGCTTGTTTTATTCTTCTTTGCAGTTAACAAACAACTACTTCCAACAAAAGTCAATAACCTGCAAAACTAAGGGAGACAACTGTAGTCTATGCGTGTATTTCTCATTTCTAAATGTACATTAGCAAACATTATCCATGGTAATATTGCGTATCGATTAAGAAAAGGTCATTCCAAGACTGAGTTCTGAGTTCGTTTGCCTCTATATACATGAAAGATTTAAACTATTTGGCGTCGTTTACAAGACTCCTTCCGCGTTCGAGAATATTTTTGCTTGTCACACGTTGAGTAATTAATCCGTGGGTGTAAATATCGTTCTATGAAAGGATACTAACTTCATAACGAAATATAGTATGTATCGTGGGCGCTGTTAGCTTCAAATTTTGAAATTGATATTTAACTAGCTTTAACTAGTAGTTAATGACAAATACGATATAATCAATACTTAGTGGCCACATTTAGTTTGTTAAGGATTACGAAGTTTTAACTTTCGGTTTGACGGATAAAATCGTTCACGTGTTTTTTGATTATGAACATAGGGGTGAAGCATCTCAAAATCCCAAAACCGCTTTTAAAGTTATTTGTTTAAGAATAATTGATCAAGTACTAAATTCTTTGAATAGTAGATTTGATATGATCTCTAATTATGACAATGTTTTGGGTTTTTTAGTAATATTTTTAAATTATGTGACGATGATCTCCTAAAGAACTGCCAAGCTCTGCAACAGAAGCTTACTGATGTGATAAATATGGAGGCTGATATTGAGGCAGATGTTTTGTTTAATGAGATTAAAGCTTTAAAACTATTTTCAATTCCTCATTCTTCAAATCTTCTGGATATATTGCAATATATATTTGAACACAATTTAACCTCATCTCTGCCAAATGTTACAATCTCCGTAAGAATACTCTTAACTTTACCAGTATCTGTGGCTGGGAGAGGACATTTTCGAAATAAAAATAATAAAAAAAATTATTCCATCAACTATGCACTAAGAGAGACTATCTGGGCTGGCAATAATAGCTATAGAGTAGGAGATGGTTGACAAAATTTGATTTTGACGAACAATTAAAAGAATTTGCTGCCGTTAAATCAAGAAAGACACCTATTTAACCTACTAAAAGTTGTAGTTTTAAGTGACGGAATAAGATGTTTTTGTTTTGTTATTAATTAATAATTTTCCTATGAAAATTAAATAGAAAAAATTCTGTCATTTTATTATAAAACAAAAAAAATATTGTTTTATAACTGGATTTCACCCATTAATAAAGGGCGCCAAATCAATGTCGCGCACGCGGGCACCGCCCAGCCTTACGGGGACCCTGCTTATCTGTGAACCAAAATGAATTTCTTGCGGCAAATGCTTACCTTTATATTCTTACGGTTGGGTTATACGTAGATGCACTATTATATTAAAGCGATCACTTGCACGTTATACGAACAAGAGTGTTTATGTTTAGGTTAAACTTGCAGTAATTTTATTCTCGTGTCAGATGTTTAAAAACCCTGGGCTCCTCATTAATAATGATAAGAAATCTTGGTGGACCCTGTTAAATGAGCCATTATACAGGGTCCACCAAGATTTTCTTTGTTTAACCTAAACAATTATTTTTTTTTTAATAAACCTAAATTCTTCTTTATTTACATATGTATATGTGTGAGTTTTATTACGCTTGTCTATACGTTTTGACCGAATTTAACGAAACCAGTCCACCTAGCAGAAAAGTTCCCTTTTGTCTACAAACATATCGTCAATAGGCTCTTGGCGACATGCTTTTTTTACAATTTTGAATATTTCGGAATTTGTTCTGAGCTACAGACCTCGAAAAAACGATTGCAATATTTTAAAGTTCTGGTTAACATTGAAAAGATTCTTCATCTACTTTATTAATTAACTTCTTTTCTATATACAAAGAAATAGGACTATGATAAGTTTACATTTTAACTAAGCCAGGTACTTACTTAATTTTTTTTGCATCGTATTATGACATACTAGAAAGAAAGCTGCCCTCGTATTTACGCAGATAACGTTTTATTTACGTATTCGTTCACATATATTTACAACGGACATTAATAGCCATAATAAATCATTCCCCTCAAAGTGAATCGCATTGCCACCAATAGAAATACGTAGTCGATAATATAAGTATAATGGGAAAGATGAACTCATGAATAGATTATAGTAAGACACTACAGGTCACCGTACTCTTCAGAAGAAAGTTCGTGCAGGTCCGGTCCATAGGTGATAAAGAAACTGGTAATTTGCATGCAAGAGAATATAATAAAGTAGGAATTCTCCGGCACGAGAAGACGATACACCAGCATCTAACGGATTCTATCTTTCAGCCAGAAAAGTTTTAAATAAATTAACTAAATTTAATCAGTCGATTGACCTTACAAAACGCAAATATACTTGAAACAACAATACATGACTTTATGTAATATATAATACTTATGGTTATATGTACTTCAAAAATCGTCCGGATATTTACATAATTAATAGATTGCCGCAACGAACCCGTGTACATATCTGCGATCGTAAAATCACCAACATAATTATATGCTCTATAACTATAAAATTACAGTTAAAACTTTATTATATCATATTGTATCAACCAATACCGACACAGTTACGGTATATAACACGAATTAAAGTGAAATGATTAAAGCCTGAGTACGGAAAACGCTGGGCAAGGAAAATTTTATGGTTCAGTATGGAACTAGGTTCTGTCATACCAAACAAAGGAGTAATTAAGAACGTTTATCTATCATGCGAAGCAGCACAATTTGGGGGTGTACAAGATACCAATTCATAACCATATCCATTCTTATTAGTATTTTAGTTCCCTAGACTGGTCTTATTCTCGATGCGCTCACGTTGCTTATGACCTATTGTTGTTGACATCTGAGAAGATCTTATCTATGTTGTAAAAGTGCTTCTTCAGTTAATACAATTGTATCAATTAAAGAATTGCCAATTATTAAGCGCAATTTTTAGCCATTGCGAATATAATCGGCTTTGTTGGCCACCAGATCTGAATTCCGATATTTACGGAAATATTCTGAGATAAAATTATCTTGGTATGCTAGGTATTTAAACCTGAATTAGCACACTAGCAGCTAGCTACAGCTCTTCATAAAAAGAATCGCTCTTAAGGCCAGAACTATTGAATTCTAATAATTATGAAAATATTCCGAGATTAAAGTAGACTGCTCTCGTAGGTATTTGGACATAAAAGGAAATCTTCAGGCTGGTATATAGCTACAGGTCTTCATAAAAGAATTCTCTCATGATACCAGAACTACCCTTCTGAATAACCAAAAAAGTTAAAATTATAAAAGAATCTTCTTCTTCTCTTATCCTTATACCTTTTCAGGTGTTGGATGAGGGTTCCGTTTCTTCTACCCACTTTTTCCAGTCTTTTTTGTATCTTGCCATTGCTTTCATTTCTTCCAAGTTCTTCCCATGTTTCTTATCTGATCAACCCATCTCCTCGCTTCTTTTGTTTTTTAAGTACCCGGTCTTCATTATTTCTCTCGTAATTCTATAAAAAATAAGTACACTAATTCACAAAAAAAATCTAATCTATCATAGCAGTAAAAGTTCGAAGCAGATAACCCGAATAATAACATACCGTTGTCCACAGATTCAGTGTCAACATGGGGATCTGCCTTATTACGAGAGATAGAGATTTGGTTAGATGAGATGAAAATCTCCTGAGGTCAAATGGTATTGAACCCCATAAAAAAGTTATTTAAATTTTGCATTAAACAAAATCAAAACAAGAAATTACTTTTGGCATGTGATTATTAGTTTCTAAACATAGGCATGGTCTGCCAATAGTACCTTTAATGGTTTTCTGTAAAATACGTCTGGAAATACATGGAAATGCTTGAGTCACGTTTTCTTGAAGTTCATCTAGGTTGACGTAGGTGTGAAGATAGACTCTGTCTTTGATGTAACCTTACAGAAAGAAGCTAGCCTGACAGGTTAGAAGATCTTATTGGCCAAGCGGTCGGTTTACGAATTCAGATCCACGTATTACAGAAATACTCAGTTACGTAAATGGTTATAATTCTTGAATTATGTCTATGGCACCATCCTGATGAAACCAGGATCAGTCTGCACTAAATCTAATTCATCTCGCAAGTCTTCAATTTTGTTTTGCAATAAATGCAGATAAATGAATTCATTTACACACATTTTATAATGAACTTCATAAGTTGATGTGTTTGGATTTTTAACAACTGGTTGTAGAGCAGTAGCGGTCGCTTCACTTATATTATTTTTTTTTATTTCGTGTGGTTGGTTTTGAATTTTGGTAAGTAGGTGAGCTTGGCTTCTATCTGGACACTGGACGAGGCACATCTCAGTGGCTCTCGTCAAATTTTGGTGATACTGAATGCACAATAAGCACAACAAGCAATTGCAATGAGAGTTACTTAGATATTGTTGTTATTTTCAAAGCGTGACCTATGTTCTGACCTATTAGTCTAAAAATAAGAGGTTTTTGGATTTTTTTCACTAGTTTTCATATACATAAGATATGTCAAATTACACATTTTTCGATAGAGAAAAAAATCTCTTTCTCAATAAAAAATTGAGCCCTATAAAAAAAAAGTTGGCAGTTGTAACTCAACTATGATGACATATCTGAAAAATCTGAATACATCACTAGATTTCCATTCAAAAAGTGTCTTAAGAAAGTGCAAATTAATTTCAATTTCATCTTAAAACAGACGAGTTATTTAAAAAAAATCGAAAGCTCCAAAGTTCACCTTTCTTGCCACAGCATCTGAACCACATTAAATATCTTTCCTTATGGGGTTCAATGCCATTTGACCTCAAGATAATTTCATCTCATTTAACCAAATCTCTATCTCTCGTAATAAGAGAGATTCCCATCTTGAGAATGAATCTGTAGACACACGGTATGTTCTTACTATTCCTACTATTTGGTTAAAATTTGGTGGAAAACATTTAGACCAACGCGCACTTGCTCTACCTTTTGGAAGTCAAACAGTTGTAACTTTGTTCTACTGTTCCAGACTTTGGTTGATCACCTACAACCAGCGGTTCCTCAAATGAGGACCACAACCATCAAAATTGTTCCTGTAGCTTCGTGAAGAATTGGGACCATTTTGTTAGCAAACGTCAATTAGACGTGTCCTGTGATCATTCATTCACTATCAACTGATTATCACCATGTTTCTGTAATGTGTTGTAATTTTTCTGAGTATTCCAGAACACAGTTTCTTATAGCCTTGAACCGTTTAACTTATAACTGTCATCCCTATATTCTTTTCTCTTATGTTTGAATATCTAAGATCCATCATACCAATTGGTATTGCACTCACTGCCAATATCATATCCTTATTTACTACTTTGCTGTTGAAATCTTTGGCATTTTGTATTAGTTTATTCATCCACCATAGTTAAGCTGTATTGATCATAATTGAAACAAAAATTACATAAAACTTTATAGGGAATTGAGGCCAGACTGATGTGATCTATCCTGCTGTAAAGACAACTGAGATGCATGCTTCACAACTAGTAAAAATGCTCGAAAGGAATTGTAGTAGAATTATAATACGATGATGGACAATAAATTTAGAAAATTAATAATAGTAATAATAACTCAAAATAAATATATTTATGTACGTGTCTATTGTCATGAATTTTACAGCCATTGTGCCAAACTATAGATACCGACCTACACTGCACGAAAAACGACTTCTAATGTTCTCATTTGGAATACTCGTCTTATATACCTATTTCCTAAATGTAGACGTGACCACTTAAACGTTCGTCGTTAATTACTATAAGTTCGGGGATTTATTTTCTCTATATAATAATATGATCAATCACCAGATCCCTTATCGAGTAAAATTTATAATGCAAATTACCAATTATATCTGAAGTGACTGAATAATTGATAAAACTCACGTATGCGTAGATAAGTGCATATCGAATTCATTACAATAGACACGTACATATATTTATTTTGAGTTGTTATTACTATTATTAATTTTCTAAATTTTTTATACTTTACCGTTTTCTAACTATGTAAAAGCGATCTTTTTTGATGAATAATAATAATTTATTATTAAAAAAATGGGAGTACGGGGTACCCCGTCCCCCGCTATTAGCTTTTTGTGAAGATATCTACTTTGGGTCCATGTATTATGTTAAGGAAAGAAAATTATATCTGTTATAGTTCATTTGATTTATATCAATAGACAAGTTTATTAATTTTGAAGCTTTATTATTATTTTTCTATTTTTACAATTATTCATTTTCTAAACTTGTTATACATCATCGTATTCTATGTAAACGCGGCCTTCTTTTGATGAATAAGAAAAAGAAAAAATGTTAAAAACATTGGTGGTATGAGGTACCCCGTCCCCCGTTATTAACTTTTTGCGAATACGGACGACGCCACCCTTAGGGCCATGCAATATGCTGCAAATTATGTTAAGATGAAAGTTTAATATATGTTATAGTTCAGGAAATATTCGCAAAAATTGAAAAATCGTCCATACTTTGGAGGAGGCTGTACCCCAAAGTCGTGCGGATAGGCCGATAACAAAAATACGTGCCCCTTATTTTGAGGTACTCTCTCGATCTGTAAAGTTTCATCGAAATGGGAGGGGGACACCCGCCGATGTTCCCTTGTAAGACATTCTGTGTCGCAGAGAGCACTTGACTCAAAATGATGTAAAATGTCATTCGTTGCAGTTAGTCGTAGTATTCTATTTAAAATTTGTCATATTAATAATATGTAGTTACAGCACAATTTCTCAGTTGCAAAATGTCATTGCACTTTTATATATCCGATTATTTGCATATTTAGAAAAATGCAGTGGTATTTCGTTGAGTATTATCGCTTAAAACGGAGTTGTAACATACATTCTCGGCTATGATTTACAATATATTACGCAACGATCCGAAGATATGCAGATGTAATTAATGTATAGTACACAGAATGCAAACTATCTCGGAAAAGAACGGAGAAATCGAATTATGAGTTAGAGGAATGTTTTAATTAATACATTGTGGTAATAAAGTAATATCCAGCATTATTGGTAAAATTGGAATTATTTGAAGCGTTAGATACGAGTAGGGTATATTTCGTATATCTACCTCAATATGAATTTCATCATTCATAAGAATGTTAATAATTTTCTAGTAAAGTATTGGGGTAAATTAAACTGAAAATATACTACGGAATTCATTAAAGTTTATAATTAGCGTATGAAATAATAAAGAAAAAATGAAAACGGTATTATTCCGTTATACATCACAATTATATTTAATTAAAATATATAAATAAATAAATATCTTCACAACACGCTCATATATCATCTGTATCTGTACACGAAATGGCGTTTTATTTGCGAATCATATATTTTGCATGTGAAATTGTAGTGAAAGTATAAGAGAATGATGGACGACTACTATTAATTATGCTTGGTCGTAAACTTCAAATACATATTTGTAAAGCAGTACTCTAGTGCGCCAGAATTACGTGGGGGTAAAACAAAACTTTGATACTGTTAAAGAGAAAATCCAATTAATTACATTCATAACTATATCTTTAGTTCAGATAGAAAGTTTTAGAGTTTGGAAATCAATGCTACCGAAGAAAATTTCAATTTTTTCATTATTCATAATTTCATTTTTACCAACATTTATTTATTTCTGTTATCTTATAAAGCATATTGACAGTTTATGTATTCACTGTAGAAACATGGGTGGCACATTAGTGAGTGGAAGTGCAATAACTTACTTAGGATAAATTATATAAAAAAAATTTTTAAATAAAAGTTGTATATATAGACATAATTTGAAGGGATAATAATAATAATAATAATAATAATGATTTATTGTCCAACGGCAAAACCTTTTACAGGACAAACTAAAGTACATACATACATACATATACAAAGTATAAAAGTAACAAAAAAAGAAAAATATATATATATATATTCAAAGAAAAGAAAACCAAAGAACTAATATCGTACATCCACAGAATCAAAAAATATATCATTGAACAACAAGTCGGCATTACGACACATTGTGACTAAGGGAGACTTTAATAATAAATTTGTGCGAGGACAGGGTAATGAGAAGGTAAACGAGGAGCGAGAGGATAAACGTGGTACAAGGAAATCAATAGAGGAAAGTAAATCTGGAGAATCAATACTACCGCGAACAGTCTTCCAAACAAATCTTGCTCCAGACACCCTCCGACGATGTTCCAACGATCGTACGTTATGCCTTTCCAACAGGGATTCATAGTCGATACCTCTTGCAGGATACTGGTTGTCCATTTTAAAGGACAGGTACTTCAGGAAACGGCGTTGGACTTTTTCAATGCTCAGCTGGAGGTGGATATAATGTGGCGACCAAACCATAGATGCGTATTCTAATTTACTTACAACGAAGCTGAAGTATAGAGTTTTAAAAAGGTACACATCATTAAAAAATTTGCACGATCGCAGGACAAACCCTAAAGTCCTTGAAGCAGCAGCGCATAAATCTGCAATGTGTTCCGCAAAACTCAACCGGGAATCAAACAAAACTCCTAGATCTCTCACCGTGTCAACCTTCTCAAGATAGGTATCACGTATTGTGTACAATGAGTTGACGTAATTAATTTTCCTCGTAAAGCTAACAAAAACACACTTAGTAACATTTAACCTCAATTTATTTAAGAAGCACCAGCTGGAAATGCAGTTTAAATTATGTTGAAGATGAGCCACATCATCTAGTTTTCTAATGGGAGAGTAAATTTTTACGTCGTCCGCATAAGCTAATACTGGACAGGACAGAGACATCAATAAATCATTCACGAACAACACAAACAAAAGCGGCCCCAGATGCGACCCCTGTGGTACTCCGGAAGTGGGAGTGAAATTAAATGATTTGTAACCATTATAAAAAACGTAGTGAATTCTGTTAGTTAAGTAAGAATTTAAAAGTTGCAGGAATGAATAACTTAATCCAAAAAATGATAATTTGTCAAGCAAAATTCCATGGTCAATTACATCGAAAGCGCTGCTGAGGTCGGTGTAGATAACATCAACCTGGCCTTGTAGATCAAGTTGTTCACTAAGATATTGACATATAGAGACAAGATTAGTAACTGTTGACCTTCCTTTAATGAAACCATGTTGTTTCGGTGAAATGTACGGGACTGTATTGTAATACAGGCAAGAATAAATAGCATGTTCAAATACCTTGGCAAAATTTGACAAAATAGAAATCGGTCTATAGTTACCAACACAAGTTTTGTCACCTTTCTTAAAGACAGGACTAATTCTTGCACGTTTCCAGCGTGTAGGAAAGGTAGATGTACTAACTGCCAAATTAATGATACAGGTCAACGGTTTCGCAAGCACATATCGAGCATCATGTAGGAGAAAACTAGGTACTTGATCATCCCCAGCAATATTCTTCTGTGGAAACTTTGACATTATACTAATTAATTCTTCTTCCGTGGTTGGTAACAAAGTGAAAGGAGTACAGTTGGAATGAATAACTTTAGGTGAAAAGGCATTACTTTCAATGTGTATTGAGGAAAATTTCAGAGCAAAGGCATTAACAATTTCTTCCGGTGTATCAATACGCTCATCATCACCAAACATGACTTTAGGTATACGTGTGGTGCCATTCCTGGTGTGAATAAACTGAAAGATCTCTTTCGGATTAGCGTTAACTGTAGTTTGAACTTTTGCGAGGTAAGCTGAATAGGCAGAAGCGATATCACTCTTGCATACAGACCGAAGTCTACTGAAATGATGATAGAAGTATGAGCTTTTAGTAGTTCTCCATTTCCGTCGATAATAATGTTTTAGTTTTAGGTTTGAAATAATGGCTTTGGAGAACCACACAGGATAACGAGGTCCGGAATAAGTATATTTTACTGGTACAGATGCATCAAGAACATGGTAAAACTGTGCATAGAACTCATCAAGAGCAGAATTGACGTCAGTGTGACTTTCCAGAAATGACCAATCAATATTACAAAGATCAGAATATAATTTGACTAAATTGGCTCCGCGGAAATCATAACGATAATTATTATTCCTGGGAAACACAGTATTATTACCTACTGATGACGGAAACGTAAGAGATATAGATAGTGCAGGATGATAAGGATCCGTAGGCACAAATGGGCAGCTTTCACGGGAAACCAGAGGAACAGGAGATAAGTTTGAAGAGACCAAGTCCAGAAGCCGATTGTCACAGTTCCATACTGAGTTTACTTGAATATGATTTAGTGAATTCAAAAAGCAGTTAAATGTGGAGCATTTAGAGCAGGACAGCGGTTGTGTTGCAAATAGTGGTAAATTAAAATCACCAATCAGAAGAGCAGATTCGTCCATCAAAATAGCCTCAAGAGATTCACAACAAAGGTCAAAATCTTGTAATGATAGATTAGGAGGAATATACACAGCAACCAAGCAGAATGAAGCGGAATAGAATTTACACTTACAAATAATAATAGCAACTAACGGAACCAACGAGCAAATGGAAGCAGTGCTAATCACTTCATAGGAGATTCTGTTCGATAAGGCAACAAAAACACCACCACCCGCAGAACGTTTAACAGTGGAAAATTTCCTATCAGATCTCACCACACTATATGAGCAAGGTACTAATTCAGAATCAGTAACTGAACCATCAAGCCAACTTTCAGTAATAGCGATAATATCATAGGATGACTCACATGCAGCAGTGAAGAAAGTATGAGTTTTTGTTTTAAGACCACGTGAATTCTGATAGTAAACATCAAGTACAAAGGAAGTGCCGTTGGAGCTATTTAGTTTAAAGAGTTGACGACGGTGGGAATTCCTTTTTTATATACAATTTTCAAGTTTGTTTCGCCTTTCGAAATACGGTCAGTTAGTTCAGCTTTAGCGTTTTTGTAAATCTGTACCTGCATTGGAGTCCGATCACGGTATATGGATAATTTGGAAAATTTCGACAACTCTCTTAATTTACTAATGTTGCGGAGGATCGTATAAACAGAAAAAAACAGAATATAAAAACAGAAAATAAACAGATAAAATAGTTTTATAAGATGGTATAATAATTTACTGGGTGTTCCATTTAAAAAAATGAAATTTTTGTTAATTGAAATCTCCTGAATTAATGCTTATCTAAAAAAAACCCGAACCCCAAATGAAACTTCTACTTGCTTCAAACATTTCAGCCATCCTTTACCTTCGTACTTACCAAATAAGTTTACTTGCTTATCACTAATAACGTTTACTAGGCAGCATTTATAGTGCACCAATTTTCGTCAAATCTTAATATTTTTCGGTTCAACTTGGCAACGTCACAATTTATGGGAAAAGGAAATACAGGGCTAGGTGCAGAATTTTACACTGAATTCTATGGTAACAAATATACAGGGTGTCCTATTTAAAAAAAGCTTACTTCATGTTGTATCGCTTAGGCTAAACAACCTGTATATCTCAAAATATTTTTTTAGAAATGTGTATCTGCGCAAACATAACAACTTTTATTTAAAAAAAAATTCTATATAATTTATCCTAAGTAAGTTATTGCGCTTCCACCCACTAATGTGCCACCCTGTATATGACTTTTAGCCAAAACTCCCCCACAATCGCTATCGTCTAAAATCGAAGTATGTATGCTAAAGTCAAGATGCCGAAGATGGTACGATAAAGAAAGTGACAATGATAAAACTAGTGACAAGTAAGTAGGTAAGTATATCAAGAGATAAGATATTTTAATTGAATTAAAATATAATGCAAACGGATATTTACTCTTAGTAATTGGATACCGGAGTAATTTGAATTGCCAGGTTGAAAAAAATTTATTTCATGTCCACTAACTTACTAACTCGAAAGCGCACTCAGAAGCGGGACGAGTTATCGTCCTCAAATGGAATTAGATAAAAAGTCCATGATACACAAGTTTCTTTTTTTTAATTTTTTCATTTTCAACATGGCGTTGGGTAGGCGTACCTTCCAACAAGAGGCCCTTTTGAATATTCCACCTTGCTGTTTCATCCCCGGTATCGTCTATGTCGTCATATCATAAGGGGTGAAAAAGGGTGTCTGTTTCTGACCCTTCCCCTACATCTTCGGGTATACTGTAATTAACTGCGTCACTGTATCGCTGTTTGTTCTGCTTCTCTGGTGCTACAAAGTTTCTTACAAGCCACCACCTTGACTCGCTTCTGTCATTAGCTGTATTATGTTATCTACAGGCACTCTATTGTCTAGACATCCCTCCAGGTCCCTCTTCTATCTGTGCCACCTGCTACAGTCCAGTACGGCATGTTCCGCCGTGTCCGTATCTCCGCAGTGGTGGCATAAATCCTGCTCCGACGGTCTAAATCGTTTAAGGTACACTCCAAAGTGACCATCCCCTGACAAAAATTGCGTAAGGTAGAAATACACCGTTCGAAAGTTACATTGAACCCACCGTGCGATCGATGTTGGGGATCAGGGTCCTTTTCTATAAAGCTACTGTTTTTTCCTCTTGCCACTGCTGTTGCCATCTCTTTATGGTAACATCTCACTGCTGTGCTATAGTTAACAGATTTTCTCTGTTCTTGCTTAAGAAAGTCTCTTCTGTTCCTCTGCAGCAGTGCTATAGATGGAATTCCTGCTATGACCTGTGCGGCACCTACCGTAATTTTTCTGTAGCCGCTTATCACCTTCAGTAGCGTCCTTCGCTGTATCCTCTCCACAGCATTTCTGTGCCTTCTGATCTGCGTACGCTAATCCACACTGGTATTGCATATAACGTTTCAGCCTGTATCACAGCGTATAGGAGCTCATATAAGTTTCCTATAAGGTAATGGTTTCCAGCTATTATTCCACTAAATTTCCCTAAATTCTTTGTATTGTTTGAGAGTAGGTTCCTAATGCTGCTACTGAACGATATAACCTACCAGAGCATCCTGCAGCTTAGTTCAGACCCCAGAATATGTATATTTGAAGAATTTGCATCTAATGTATTGGCTTTCTGAATATCGTCTGCTCTAGATTGCTCTGAGATACCCCACGTCCACATTCTCTAGAGCTTTAAATATTGATTGGAGTTCTTTGGCTAACTGAAAGTTAAGCGGCATTGTATTGAATTTTATAAGAAAGTATAAGGTATTTTTGGCACATATCTCCATGCTAAAGATTAAAAAATTCTAACCAAAAATACAATTTACGCGTAAACTATTCAGCTACACTTGCATTAAGAAAAACTGAAGATCAAAACAGTTATAAGCATTTTAGAGCTAAAATAAAGACATTATGTAGGCACGTTTCAACGCAGTAAATAATTTACGTGCTTTGTCTGGAATATCGGCCGTTCTATTTCATGATGAGCTCTACATCTGCTTTTCCTGAAAAATAAAAGGAGACATGTTGGATTGGTACTTACAGACTGAAATCGATTATGAATAATTCTGCCAAAGAATTTCTGGCAGTGTTTTATGTGCAGATTTTTCCTGGGCCAAAAATTGCAAGGTACCTCAGCAACACAGCTTAATGGAGAGCGGATGCAGGTGATTAATGTGGTATATTTCACACAGAGAGTAGCAGGCGTAAGTGATCAGGGAGGTTGAGGTGGACCGTAGAATGTTGATAACTACAAAACTTTAGTTGCTTGTCTTTGGCTATGCCTCGTTAATAGTTGTGTTCAATATATATCGTACAGCGGTTACAATGTAAAACTTTGTTGTACAACAACGTTGTAGCTGACTCAGCTGCCTACGTATATGTTTATGTATTTTCGTCTTGTGTAAATACCAATCAGCTGCGTTTAATTACACTATTTACTATGGGTCTGTGAAGTTGGCACCTTGTGAATTTTTTGAAAAAAATATGGCATTCATTTGCCCATGTTTGCCCAGCGAAAAGTTTTTTTTGCCACCCTCCAAAAATTTTTTATTTAAAAAAAATCATTTTTTGGCATAACAACCAAAAATCGAAAAATTAACTTTTTTCTCGCTATATCGTTTGTCCATGTTTGCCTAGGCAAAATTTTCGTTTGCCCACCCACCAAAAATTTTTTATGTGGAAAAAAAAAATGTTTTAGTGAAAAATTCGAAAATTTTTGCAGCTAAATCGTTTGTCCATCCAGGATTGCCCAGCAACAATTTTCGCTTGCTCAAATTTTTTTCCATATAAAAAAGTTTTGGTGGGTGGGCAAACGAAAATTTCGCCTGGGCAAACATGGGCAAACGATATACCGTGAAAAAAATTTTTCGATTTTTGGTTTTTTTGCCAAAAAATGTTTATTTCAAATAAAAAATTTTTGGAGAGTGGGTAAAAAAAGTTTTCACTGGGCAAACATGGGCAAACGAATGCCGTATTTTTTTTTTTAAATTCACATGTGAAGGTGCCAACTTCACAGATCTATTTACTATTCGTACTAACTAACAATTTCTTAAAGTTTTAGTCTTAGTTTTCACTTCCATATGAGTGATCTTGAAGAATCAGTAATATTTGTATACATTCAGCATAAACAAAGAAACGAGCAACTTTGACTGCATTTTTGGCTCTAAAATTTGAAAATTGTTGATGTGTGACAAATAAATTTCATTTTTCATTTTCACCCACACTTTTATATGTAGGTTTCAGATTCACGTAGTTTAATACCTACTTAACGGTAACCCTGTACAACCATATACAGCCTCTTCCCAGAAATATACTCCGACAAGTCGAGTAGTATTTTAAATTGCCCAGTTTTTCATCTGACAAAATTTTATACAGCATGTCCCAAATTTGAGATATGACGTCATCGACAATTTTTTAAATGGGAGCCCTCATTTTTTTGAACTATTCTTAAAGGGTATATTAAGTTATATATGCGTACCAAATTTCAAGTTTCAATTCCCTGACATTAAAAAGATATTTAACAATAACCAATTCGGAAAATATAGAAATCTGATTCATCTCAATCATATCTCTTCTACAATAAATGTTCAAAATGTTGTCCATGTAGGTACTTCCTGACAATACCTTAACCAGAATATCTTATTCGTTCTTTCAACACCTCAATATTTTCCGGTTTGGATTTAAAAACTTTGCCATTCAAGTGCACCGATGAGAAATAGTCCATTGGTATTAAATCCGAAGACCTGGTTGGCCATTCAAAAAGTCCTCTTCTACCAATCCATCTGCCAGGAAACACATCATCTAGATACCCACGGACAGGTCTTGCAAAATGAGGAGGTTGTTGGAACCAGATATTTCTATTCTGGATACCAGCTTCAAGCGGATAAGAGAATAGAGTAGGCAAATTCGGAACTAGTTCTTCCTGCGAGAATTCTAAATATCTCGCTCCATTGAGATGTTCTTGGAAGAAAATTGGTCTTAATAGTCGATCGCCAACAATGCCTGCCCAAACATTGACTTTTTCTGGATGTTGAGTGTGGCTTTCACTCATCCATCGTGGGTTGTTGTCTGCAGAATAACGACAGTTTTGACGGTTTATCTCACCATTTAAGATAAACGTTGGTATATCAGAAAATAGTACGTTTTCTATGTTTATATTTCTGTCTAGTACAACCATCATTTGTTCCCAAAACTGAAGTCTTCGATCCGGATCATCTTCAGTGAGTACCTGGAGGATTATCAATTTATAGGGATAAAATTTGGGCGCTTTTATAATTCTTGCCATCGAAGACTGGCTAATTTCGAGTTCCTAACCTATCAGCGTAGTGGAGATATAAGAATTTCCTTGAACAAAAATAAATACACTAAGTTTTACTTCTTCCTTGAGCGCACTCGGACGATGATTATTTGTTTTCCTTAAATGCCCGTTTTCTCGAAATTATCTTTCAATCTTGCTTACGGTACCTTAAGGTATGGGAGGTAAAACTTCTCTCTGAATAAATGAGTCTCTTCATTTTATGTTCTTGTTCTATCTCCGCAGCCAATCATCATTAAAATTTTAATTTTGTGGGTCTCAGTTAAATACGGCAGTTTGATTGATTTTTCAACAAAACGGTGTTTCTCGAAAAACGTCGGCTCAATAGTATTACCTTGTTTTTTGACATTGTGATAAGACGTCACCTGGTAAGACAAAAAAAATGATAAACAAAAACCTTTTAACCTGCCATTTTTAAACTTCATAATAAAAAGTTGAATCAGATTTCTTCACTTTTCGAATTAGTTATTGTTAAATATCTTTTTAATGATAAGAAAATAAACGTGAAACTTGGTACGCATGGGTAACTTTATATAATAATAGTTAAGAATAAAAAAAATAGGGGTGCCATTTAAAAAATTGTCGATGACGCCATATCTCAAATTTTGACTTTTTGGACGTATAAAATATTTAAAGAAAATGTAAGTAAACGAAATGTGCTTGCATATACATACATACGCAGTTATTTGAAAGACTGTATCAAGCTTTTTAGTACGCTAAGACATGATACTTACCTCGCAAATCTACTAAGTATTATTCCTAGTAATGCTTATTTCATATATAATATATACATATACATATGTACGTATATATACAGTGTGGCGATAAAGTATTCAATATCATAGTTTTCATAGTTTATATGTGTTTGCACTAAATAATTCATGTCAATGTTTAATGACATCCGCCTACTACGTTCGGTGTAAGGTACTTTTGGTCTCGAAAACTGAATTTTTAGTATTTGTGACGTATTGGTGTGATAGATATATATTAAACTATATATAGATATATGACGAAAACAAAATGCAACTCAAATACCCAAAGATATACAGGGTGTTCCATTTAAAAAATATAACTTTTTTAAATAATTCGTATAATATAAAATATTAAAAACAAAATAAACCTGTCAATGTATTCCTGATAAACAACCATACAAAATATATCTGAACATATTTTCTCTATATATTATAGTAACGGACTTATAACGGTTTAAAGAAAACGGCTGATTTTGAAAATCGCCTGGTATCTCGGGAATTGAACAAGTTAGGTTGAATCTGTTTGGATAACTAAGGCAAAGTCAAAAAAAGAGATCGTAAGCTTCTGCTTACTTTTCTTGTATCTATTACCGTTTAGTCTGTACCCTATAAAAACATCGAAATTTGGTCACCCTGTACATCTTCGGCAAAATGGGCAGGCGCACCATCTTGCTGAAACCATATACTCGGATGGGCCACATCTGCATTTTCATTATTTGGAAAGAGTACCAAAGCTGGCACCACTTCTAATTGAAGAAGGGTTAAATATCGGCCACCAGTTAAGTTTCCATCAAAAAAGAAAGGTGAAACTGTCGTCCTATGATTCCTATCCAAACATTTATTTTCTATCGGCGTTGGCTGTGGACTTCCTGAGTCCAGTGAGGATTTTCCCGTGACCAGTAACTGCAGTTGTGGCGATATACAGTTCCGTTGAGATGAAAACTTGATAAAAATTTCTTAACGAAAAAAGTTTACGAATGTTTTATGTTTTTGTTTGCTTTGTAGACGGTCGGACGGGTAATATAATTTAAATAGAATTATTCCGATTGCTTCTATGAATGTGGACGCTTTCTTGTAACGTAAAGCTGTTCTTCATCCGTATAGATTGAATCATAACATAAAACAAGCAATAACCACAAATAATAGCCTAACCCGCGTCAAACTAACCGTTCTGTTGCATGTGACATCGATGACACTAAACGTGTATATGCGCGGTTATTTTTCCTCTACTTCTTTTGCTTCCTAGCCTTCTCGTTTGTGTTGTGATCACCTTCGTGTTTGTTGTTGTTCTTCTTAGTATAGGTCCAACCAAGTGCGGTAACAGCAGGCAGAAGACAGCAGCAGCAGCAACAGCAGGAGTACCAGATAGCGGTGAACACCATTTCTTCTTCTTCTGTTGTTCTTCTTTTCTTTCTCAAGACCATCGGAGACACCGATGAGACGTCGTACCTAGTGACGTTGGCGCATACACACAATCCTGTAAGTTAACTGCTCTTGTACCGCTAGACCTCGCGCGTTCCGTTAGACGCTGGTGTGTGTCAGTGACCTCTGTTAACTCCTCACCTGGCCAGCTCAGTCTCTACAACACCGCGCCATAACAGGTGCGTTTCGAAACATCGGTGGAACCTTGTGCAACCCCTCAGTGATTTTTTACGTATTATTAAAGACGAGACTCGAGTGACAGTGCGAAACTTCCGTCTTTTGAAGGATACTTTCCGGTGTGATTCCGGGTATACCGGAATCGTCGAACGCATCGCAGGTGTTTGAACTGTGTTTATGAAATACTTTGCGCGGGATTTCGGACGCACATCTTGGGACTCCTCCGAAGAAGAATTGAACAGATTCCGCTGTACCACTGGTAATGTTAATATATGTACATAGTTTTCTCATTAAAAATATTAGTTAAGTAGTTAACACCGAACGTTAAGAAAAAGAGTATAGTATGTGAAATGTTTATAGACGCGAAAGACGCAGATAAAAACTAAATGAACAAGGTAGGAAATAAAGTTAGTTTCCTATTTGTAAATTGTTATAAAATTATTTTTTTCTGAAATATATCGCATAAAAATGTGCTAACAGTTTAAGAAATTTACGCAAAGTACTTGATCGAAGTTCGCTACGAGCGATTTCCTAAAAGTTTTGGAGTTTCTGTCCCGCAAGTTACACTCACAGCGCGCCCGTAAGTTCAAGTTCAATGTCCTTGCGTTCGAAATCATAATTTTATTCGATTCTTATATATTACGCATCCATTATATATATCGTTTCCTTGTGGTTAGTCGATTATTTCGCTTTTAATTTCTACAAAATTATGGTTTCGTTGCTATAATAATTTATTTATATTAGAGAGGTATTTATTTATCAGTTTGTCTTCTAAATGAAATAATAAAATAATAATAGCTATTTAATAATCGGAATAAGTTATGGTATATTGAATCGATTGTTGTAAATTATTTCGTAATATTGTGAACATAATTTTGTAATATTAAATGCAAGCTGTGTAAAATGTGTTAACGGCTATTAAATAAGGTCAGCAAATTCCGTATTAAAATCTAGCTATCTATAATAAATTAATTTAAAAGTTGTATTATCCTTAAAAATTATTTTATGTAAGGGCTTTAATTTATTCTCGATAAAATACTTCTCAAATGTCATTATTCAAATCCACAAGAACATTAGCGTTGGCACTAAAACTAAACAACTAAAACGGTAATTATCTCAACATTTTCTATTGCTATATTTCTCAAAATAATCCTAACCTAACTCCTACTTAACAAATTACATAATTATTGCCCTTCATACTTCTTTGTAGAAATTCAAAAAAAAAATTGTTGAAAATAAAATTAATTAATTTCAATTAGAAACTTAGATATATGCTGCACAAATTTTCTGATTATTCAGATAGGAAGAATTGAAATACAATTTCAGTGTAAAAAAGTTTACATGAAGTTATATACGTCTTCATATCCAGAATGATCATATCGAATCAACAAGAATATTAGCCTCTTAAGGAAATACGTTATATGATATTATATGACTAGAAAGAAAATTTGGTGGCAGCGCCAGATCTTTGGATGACACAAGACTCAATTTTCAATTAGCTCACCTATTCATTGCATTGATATCAAACATTGATTGTATTTTATATTTTACCTCTCCCTAAACACAAAGAACAACAATGTACACAGAATATGGTACATAAGTGAGAGGAGCCAAGAGGTTTTTTATGGGAATTAATTAGTACTAAACAGTTTTTTTACTTCTTATTTTAAAGAAAAATATTATCTAATTTGCTTCCCTGCCATGACTGACGTAAAATAAGTACATATACATATTTTCATTAATAAATCATTCAGATTGTCATAAGTTTGATGTATTTTTCAAAATTGATATGAACCTTTTCTTTTGGGTTTGACACTTTTAATGGATATTTAAATGAAAATATAAATGTTTAAGTTTTTAAATATTACGTTATAGTTGAACCAAACAAAGAAAATAATAAAAATGCCTTAGCAATAACTTGCAATATTAGTCGTTATTGCTCCTGCCACTTATTGGAGGAGTTTTGTGTTGTGTCCTGTCGTTCTTTGTGCTTATGAATTCTATCATATAAAAATCGCCTATGTAAATATATGTATATGCTTAAAGTACATATATCGACAATGTCTCCAATGCACTGACCTAGATTTGTCTATTTTTCTCCAAATTAGTGCTAGTTAATATTTTTACAATCCTGTTTCTACTTTATTCTGTGTGTTCTTCCTTTTCTATATTTTTTTGTTATTTGATAAAAGGCAAACATGGCCAGCATACTTAAACTTTGCTTATTGCTTTGAAATATCATTATCAAATTGAAGTCCATGTTTTCTTCTTGATATATTCTATTAGGTATACTAACTGCTTCCACTAATCTTAATCATTTTTCCATTGCTTCTCTCGTTTTAAACGATCAAAACCACTGTTAGACTCTGTGGGTAACATCACTTTATCGCTCAATAAATTTTCTCTAGATTATTCTAACCCTTCTAGTACAAAATTGATATACTTGTGACTGAGTTAATTTTCAAAAGTAGTAGAGAGAAAATAAAAAAATGACTTTTACGCTACAGATTTTTTTATTTAGTTATAAATGCGTTTATATATATTTTTTATTGAATATTAACACCTTCATAACAAGACCATTTTATTTAAACAAAAAAATTTTTCAATATAAATTGAAATTATTAATATATTATTTAATAATAATAATCTTTAATGCCAAACAGGCGAACCCAATAACAGGACATTATAAAAAAAAACATAGAAAGAGAGTAAACAATGCAAAAACTAAAAATACAATCAAAAAAGTATTTGTATCTGTGTAAATACCAGCAAAACCATATTTCTAAAAATAATGATAACATATTCCAGTAGTAACAGTAATAATAATAATAACGACAATAGTAATAATAACCACAACACTAAACAAAATGTTCTAGAATGTATAAAATTGAACAAAAACACAACTCAAAATTGAAAGTATTAAGATAATAATAAGATGATAATAAAAAGATTATTTACGAATGAGTATGACTAGTACTAATAGAAATGATTTATTTCCAACATAAATAGGTAAGTTACTCACAATAAAAATATCTATTAACATAAATACGAAAATTACAAAAACATGTAGTATGTAGGGTCTATAAACAAAAAGTATTAACAGAAGAAAACTGAACTAATTTGGGAATAAATATACAAAATCTATTTCATGCCTTAATTCCAATACATTAAGTGGCTAAATAGGTTTTTGTACCTATCTTTTCACTAGCTTCTGAACAGAGCTATTAGTGCTTAGGAGAAATAAATTGATAAATTGTATATAAAAAATATTTATATGAAATTTTATATCTATTAACAACATATAAGCAGCGCACAATAATATTCAAAACCGGGGATAGACACAGAAGATTGAAAAGGTATAAATCAGCAAGTATGCTTGTTGGTAGTGTAACTGTTTTGCGAAGCAGTTGGTTGGTAGGGTAGTAGATCTAAAGGATATCTGGTCGTTGGGTTAACAACATCTCCATTTGGCCCAGCCACTGGTATTCCTTTGTTTTTTAATATATTCCTTGAAGTAGTGTCAATTCCTTCTAATGACGAAGTTTTATGCAGCGAATCTATTGTTTTATTGAGCTAGAAGTGGAATCATATTAGGAAATTTAAAATAGAAGTAGATATCTATTTGAGATTTTGAGAGATATAGGATTGAAATTTGCGATTCAGACGCTATGGTTATCACAGCATGGTTTATATGGAGCCCTTTTCTAATAGTAATTAGTAATAATAGTAAGTTATTTTCCTTGCTTGGTAATGGATATCCATGCATTTATTCATTTTTTATTAAAGACTCCACTCAATGAGTCAAGTACGTCTATCTTGATACAAAGTGGACTACATACTTTACATCAAGCGTCTATAGAGCTTTTTCGATCAAACCACTTTAACCTAACTTCTTTCGATACAATTGGTTACGATAACTTTTTTAATTATTGTTTCTCTGTCTGGTGTTTTACGGATGGAATATTCTTCTTGGTTGAATGCAACAATTAAGCACTGCTGTCGAACTAGCATTTTAACAACTCTACCAAAATGAAAGCAATTGAGATGCTATACTTAACTTTTACAGCAACGAAAATTTCTAATTTCCTTTTTCCTGCATTTTGTCGTTAGATTCTATTTGTATGAGAATTACTTTTGTGCTTTTCTCTTAATAGCATAGTAGTTCAATTTATTTATAAAAAAATATTCGATTTATTGTACTTGTGTAACGACTACTGCACAGTGCACTTTATGAATTTTAAAATTAATGACACTTTTCTTTTTCAGAAAATCGGGAGACATGGCGACGATTTCATGATACAGAGACGACTCATAAACATGTATCGCGGTAAATTTGGATCTTATCGAAAGAAGAAATAGAACATGCTTTCGTATAAATCCCTCAACATTCTAATACAATAACTTAACATTTCAAAGTAGTCAAATCGTTTATATACCTTTTTCTTTATCGTTGAATTTTAATTTTACCCACATATACCGTCAGCTCATACCCATATTATAATTTGTACACGTTCATCAATCAATTTTCTCAACAAGAAGTGTTAACAAAGTATGGGTTAATTTTAATAATTTTGTGCTTACTAATTTCTGATAATTGTGCGCGAAAGAAGACAAACGAGATACACGTACATTGCATTGTGAAAGAACCGCTACAACGCCGAATTCTTAGTACCCGTATACGCTGCATGAAGAAATGCTACGATGCCCAGCACTATAAGAGGTAAGTGACTCAACACTTATTTCGTACCAACTCGACAACTGTCATTTTTTTCTCGCTACGTGCGAATGCATTTTTCTCCGCGGTGCTGACGACCTAAGCAAATGGGTCTTCGACAAATAATAACATACGTATCATGAATATGCTAACGTAGGCCAGTTTTAATGGTAACATTAATGACGGAACAATTTGCAAGTGCTCGCCAAAACGAATACGTTATCTTCCGCAAACAAAGCAGATTGACCGATGGATGTGTAAATTGCTGTATGGCTATTAAAGAGGTGGAACTTGATACTGACAGATTACTTCTTTTTGAAACATCATAACAAAGCAAAAGCCAAACTACATATGTATTTAATGGCACATATGTAGATAGGCCAGAGAATAAGTAAGAAAAGCAGTTTTATAAAAAAATTTACAAGTACAATGAATCATTGTGTTTTCACAACCAAATTACTAAAACACTAGAAGAGTAAAGACATTTTATTTTTTCAGTTTCAGAGTTTCTCTTGTTTTTCATGTGGACGTTAAAATTATATTTTTTTTGTTACTTTTGAAGAAAGTGTGAACTGACATACTCAGAAGTTGATAGTCTTCTCTAAAATTTGTGAATTTAGTGACGTTCCCTTTGAATTAAAAATGTACAACACCAATAGTTTCAGTAAAAACACAAATTAATTTAAAGCAAAAGTAAAATAACAAATCTCAGTGCCACCACATTTCCAGGTACACTCATGGTAAGTAGAAATTGTACAATTTCCATATAATAACGTATTGAAAGTGCCCAATCTCTACTTACCAGGACTGTACAATGGATAACTAACTATAGACTGCTGACTATCTACACTATCTAACCATATGAAGTAAATTTTTCAATGTGGACTAACGAAGTTTGCTATGTTAGCCATTGCTGCTATGATGTCTGAAAATTCTTTGTTTCCCCTTATTTACCATTCAAATACTAAAACTAATTTAAATCTATCCAGGTAGTTGTACGGAAATCTATGGTCTTATCAAAGTATATCACAGCCGTAATCAGTTTGCTGGTAAATTGTAAACTGATCATCAGCATGGTATGGGAAACTGCCAAAATATAATCACAAAACCATCGCAAACACAGATACTATTGGCAGCTACTGAAAACAAAGGAATTTGGGAGATTGTCTAAACATACTGGCGTTATATTACAACTATATTGTTTAGGTTTCATTTAAATTTTGAATTTTCGCGCTTAATATTAACTATGCGCAGTGACGGGTTCTACCGCGGATATAGAACATTCTAGAACATTCGATATGTAGCATTCGTAGCATAAGAACACATGTAATATTTATTAGTTTAATAAAAGTCGCATTTCGAAAAACAAACGACAGTTTGTACGTTATTTAAGATTTCGTAATCTATAGTGATTAACATACATAAATATGAGTTATAAAAGTTTCGAAAGGATACCAGAAAGGCATTCTAAATGGTGCATTATTTTTACAATTCTATTTTTATATTATCATAAGTATTTTAGGTATTTTATTGATATTAAAACTTATCGCCATTATCAGTACCATTAGAAAGAATGTTTGCAAGAATTATGCCCAATTAGAAGCATTTACTGGTTATTGTAGCCATTTTAACGTATTCTGGATGGCGTGGCCTCACTGTGTTGGGTATGTTTGTGCCGTTTTTTGCGTGTTAGTTTAGGGGAAAAATATGTGTTAGTAAAAAGCTCTGTTCCTATTATTTGTTTGGTAATGTTTATATCACATATAGGTTCCTTGGGAGGGGGCGAGAGGTTGGGCGCAATTGGATCATTGCGAGTGCAATATCCGCTGCACTACATGCCTTGCAATATCCGATAAAAGTTCCAGATTAGATTAGATGGCGGATAAGTCCATAATTTAGTGAAAGTAATCTGTTGTGACCACCTACAACCTTTTAGTATCTTCTTAGGGGCTGGAGCTGCATCTTCAACGTCTGTGAACTGCTCATATTCAATAAAACTTTTTACATAGGTCATTATCTTTTTCGCCGTTTTAATTCTTCTCTTATTGTTAGTATTAAAAATGATCTCTTGGTTATTTCAGAAGAATCTCTAAAGTAACTCATTTTGGGATTTTGTGACGTTTATTTTGATTTTGAGATGTAAAATTAGTTACATGATGTTCAATTTTGACTAGAGGACACCAATTATGATTCAAATTCCATAAAATTCTATTGCATAGCATTGATGCATGGGCGTCATAAAAACTCTCAGAATTTCTGAAGAAGCTTATTCTCTTTTTTATGAGCTGTACATACTTGTCATCAACGTGTATCATATGCACATCTCTAAGGTAACAATATTTCTAACCAACCATCGCCAGGTACTGCGGTATAATGTGTTCTGCGTCTTCCCTGTGTTGCGAGCAGAATATATATTAATCACTGTCCAATTTGCGCAATTGATTAAGGTAGTACTTCAGAAAGTTGTGGGTGCTAAATAAAGCCAGGATGGTGCTGAAATCCAGTAAAATTTTGCTAATGGCTGAAAACTAATACACGTTTTTGATTGTCTTAATTGTGAAGTATGTACGTGAATCTTAAAATAACCGCATATGTTCAATTTTGAGAAAAGAAATTATGTATGTATATAATAACCTAACATATAACAGGATATATATTACTTTAGTGACTAAATTATCCAATTTTGGGAGATTCGGTCAATCTTTAGATGTTGTAAACATAACAATTACAAAAATTGAATAGACTTTATCCGTGAATAATACTAGACATCCTAAAGTGGCAAAATATTGTATCGACGGCTTGGTAGAGATTCCTGGTCTTTTGCCTCCTCAATATGCTATATGATAGCTATGTAATGCCTGAAGATGGCGTATGATATCATTTCTTTTAAAACATTAACGTGGTCTCTCATCTGTTTGAACTGTAATACTAAGAAAACACGATTTATACGGCAAATTATATGCACACACTGTCAGTTTTATAAAATAGAATAATAAGACGAGATCTACTGAAAAGTTGCAGACTGTAGCTAGAATAAGTAACGAAATACAAGAATTAAATTTTGAATATTATTTCATAAGGCTTATTAATAATGCTAAAGTAATTCCCATACACCTATCACGTATGTATGTTAACGTGTATACATAAATAGCGTCCCCTTCGAAACCCATAATTTCTGCCTCGCGGATGTAAAGTAAAGGTCTACTTCTTTCCGGGTTTGATAAGAGGTCAACGCCACTTTCACTGAATTCGGTATTTATTCAAATGTCACAGAATAGGAAGAGTTTATAAGATTCATGCATAAACAAACGTATGCGTGTTTCTCGGTATGCCATTAAATAATTGAATTTTAAAGCAAAACTATGTATGTGGTGTGATTGCGTGTAAGAGAAGACTCATTTTTTAATTAATTTATTCGCATGCGGAAAATATGTCGTAATAGCAGGTTTGTAATTTAATAGGGCGTAATTTCGTTAACAAAAATGGTAAATAATTCTGGTTTATCTTACAATTAGTTATGCCATATAATTTATTAGGTTCTTGTTTGTGGTAGGTGCAACCACATACAGCATTAATTATCCAGATAGTTTTTCCACTTGTTAGGTCAATGATAACACGTGAAAGCTAACAAAAGTCAAATTTATTCCAAAACCTTTACAAAATTTATGGAATAAATTTGACTTTTGTTAGCTTTCAGGTGTTATCATTGACCTAACAAGTGGAAAAACTATCTGGATAATAAGATAAGTTAAAAGGTCATAAAAATACATATATACAGCATTAAATGATATTAATAACCTCTCAAAATTCTGGTGGATAATTAGCAAAATTCTCCTTATAATATTATCTGCCGTAAGCTTAATTAGTTAGTTTAGCTTCTGGATTAACTTTTAAAAAATATGTAGAAACTCTCAAGAGCGAGACAGTTTAAGCCCCGGCGAAGACTTTTATTAAAAAAATTTCTAGTACAAAACGATACAGCATTAAGTATACAAAACAGACATGAAATTAAAAAGAAGCAAATTATGAAGATCGTTCTCAAAGAAAGAAGAAGACTTTGCAAATATTTTTTTAATTAACGCAGGACACAACTGACTGTGTAAATTTCCGAAGAAGTGAATTCTAGAAAACAATAATGCCTCAAATTGGGGCAGGGAATACTATTGGATATTATTAGGTTGGAAAGCAAAGAGATCCAGAGAAATAATAAAAATTTAACTAGGGCACTGTTCTCGATTACTAGAACGAACACCAATAGTAGGTAGTGTAAATGATAACTAGAGAAGAAGTTATATTAGTTTGTCATAACCACTAAAGCTAACGATTCTGCTGCAAATTTAGCTGGTGTAACTAAGAACAATTGCTAATTTTTACTTTGAAATGTAATTAAGTAACTAATTGTAAGTAATGGCCAGGCTTGAATAAAACTCTAGCGTGGATGTTCAAATCACTTGCGTTAATCTGAAAATTCTAACAAATCTTATGTTGATGCTGTGGAGATTACGAGGTTGGTAAAACACTAAATTTCGTGCTACTGATATGTGGTCACGATTAGCGTATATTTTAGTCAAATATTCAGATATTTTTTCAATGTTATTGTACACAATACTAACAATTATATTTAATGCAAATTAGTCATAAATTATATTTTTTACTCCTGCCTTCGTGCCAATGATTAAATACACAAAATTATTAGTAGGTAGAGAAAAGAACACCTTTTTTGAATGTTAACGCAATGTGCTTTAACGAGTTACTTATGCAACGGTGTGTCTTAAAGCTATGTCTTATAAAATAGGCCTAGTGATCGTCGACTTTACCGTGTTCTGGTGTTGCCAACGAAGAAATTCATACGGACTGAACTAATTTTATTATACTATTCCATTGTGAAATGCAAAATACAAGTCAAATTAGTTCGAATTTATTTATTAGTAACATTACCACGGCGAAAAATATCATTTATGAATAATTTGCATGAAATATAATTGTTAATATTGTGTACAATACGATTGACCAAAAACAGGAATCGAACGCGAGACTCCAGGGTCGTAGGTGTAAATCCAGTCCATTACGCTACACACGCTTGGTTATAAAGAGACTAACATCACCTTCCCTTGCCAGATATTTATTCATCACCTATTCAATTTTGATTTATACTTAATAATTACGACAATATATTTTATCTAAGTGGATAACGTATCTTTAATTGTTCCCGAATCATTCAAGGAACTACAGTCACTAAACTATACACCTTTACAACTACTACTATTTCCGTATTCCATTGCTAAATGATTAGTCGAATCGGAACCTGTTTGGTATATGCTTAATCAAGACATTGACTTATCATTTGAGTGTAAAAATAATACGAATTTATGTTATTTTCCCAACGGCGCCTTTGTTATTTAATATTTTCAAGGATATCCATCAAGCTGCTAGCGTTTATATCACCATTTAGGAGCTTCAGATACAAGTAACCGAATATAGTAATTGAAACATTGCGGTACATTATGCAGACGTTATGAATACGACAGCAATAGGATTTTCTGCTGTAGTCGGGCCATGTTTTTTGCACCTATGTTATATAAATACATACTGGCCTTACCAAAACGTTAACAATTTAAATTAATGAGTTTCTGCATAAAAATGCTGATGGATCTTTTTTTGTTTGTTATCAATCTATTTGACGTACATTAATGATTATTTTCGTCTTTAAATTAGGGATCCTTTCGTGATTCTGGATATTTCTAGTGTAGTTAGATATTTAAATAAATGTGTTGGAGAATTAATTTGCGGTAAGTAATATTGCAGTGTTAGTTGTATCATCGCAGTGAGCTAGAGCACAACAGCGAGTTCCCAGTTATGTCACAGGTATCTTTGAGAAAATCTACCGTGAGGATAACTGGCTTTGCGTTGAAAAAAAATCACAAATACAAAAATCTATTGTAACAAGAACAATAGTAATTTTTTTGTGTTTTGAAACATCTTTGGTAGGGTATGCGTTTTATTGACAGTGTCAAGAAACATTTTTTTTTTAATTGTGCAATATTGTTTTACACATGTTATGATTTGGCATGTTGTTAATTGTTTGTGTTAAGAATACCATCGGTTCAGATAAATTAACGTTTTGTGCTATATCGTTCTCGCGAAAACCAGTCTTTCATAAACTATTTTTAAAACTAAAGTAAATTAATTCTCAAAGAACTTCGAAGTAGTAATACTGGAGTGAGAGCCGTAATTGAAGTTTTAAAATATACTTCTATCTTACATTTATTAATATTTTTACAGATTTTATTGTTGTTTTACTACTTGGTTTACACCTTTTTTTGGAAAGGCTTATTATCCTTCTACTGGCGTTGTGGGGTCGCTGAGACCCCACCAGATAATATTAGCGCTCTATTATCTAGTATTGTCATAGTATCAGCATGTGGCTCCATCTACCTTCAAATAAGGTACTTAGCTTGCGACAGGCGTAGACAGAAATCAGTTACGGCCATAGGTATTGCTAATATATGTAGACAATGCGCAGAATAGCAACTTTGCTCTTTGCAATTTTTTTTTAAATTAGTATGTTTTTAAGAGTTTTACACGTCTTTTTGTAGGATAAACTTTATATTTTGAAATAACATAAGGTACAACATATTCACTATCTGTTACACTGTTTTTTTATGAATAAAGGAATGTTTGTGTATTTGACATGTTTTTACTTATTGGAATATTTATTGCGTTTTTCGTAAGAATTCATAATATATAAAAGTCATATTCGTCACAACTGATTTTAGAAGAGTTATCAAATCGTAATTTATTTGCAAAATTAGATATGCATACGTACACACACACACACACATGTAAAAATTTGTGGGGTCGTATAGGCACCACGACGCCAGCTAGGTATAAAAATTTCACCACGCCAGTAGAAGGTTATACTCGTACTTATGTAATGTTTTTTCTGTGCATTGACTAAACAATTTCACAGTGTATTTGATATATTCTCAATTGCAATCTTAGGGTGCAAATATTTTTCAGCTATACCAGATTACCAACAACTTACACTAAAAATATTTCCTACTAGTTCTTATTTGCCGACATACAGCGTCTCTAATCTAGAAAATTATGACAAATTTCCTGAAATACGTAAGAAGTATTATCGAGGAGGACAACTTTTGATACAATAATTGGCTACCTACTTGACCACCCTACCCTCTGGTAGGCTGTTCAACTACCCCCTTAAGAATCTTAAATGGAAAGGGGTATCGAGCAATCATTTATTCTAATTCAGCAATCTTAATTTTAATGGTCTTTTAAAACACTACATTTAGGAGGTTAGTTTTTTGAAATTGATCGATTTGGTTTCGAAATTTTTATGAAAGTCTCTTAGTTTGTTCTATTTTTAATTTTAGGAGCATCGTTTACAAATTTGCACGCTATATGTGGTTTAACTTCAGACTAGCCCGACCTTAAATACATACAAGGTGTCCCGTATCGTTATGTTCAAATTTTAGGAGTGTAAAGCAGACTTCATAACAAGTAAGAAAAACGCAAAACTTGTATACCGATTTTTATTTGTTTCAAAGTTATAGACCTATGAATGTCATCAGATCATGAAAAAAAAATGTAATCTTGAAGTAAATATAAACTGATTTCATTTGAATAAGTTCAATTAATAATATTTTCGAAATGTCCACCTCCTTTGTTGTACGTATCCGAATTTCATACTTGTTTTGTCGGATTTGCTCAGCAGCCAAATACGCCAATACGATCCAACAACTATTCTCCTGTGTTCGAAACTTGCGCGTAGACTAAAGTTTTCATGTACCCCCATAAATAAAACTCAAGGGGATTAAGATCGGGTGATCCATTTTGGATAATTGACATTAACCCAATTTCGGACAGGAATTCCGAAATGTGGGGGTGTCCCATCTATGTATGTGAAACCACATGTCTTGCCGAACATTCAGTGAGACCTTCTCTAAAATCCCTGGCAGTTCGTCAATAAGAAATTGAAGGTAATTCTGTGTATTTAATCTCTCATGAAGATCGACAGGACCAATCAAAAAGTCATCGATTAGGGCCGCCCAAACGTTAATAGAAAATTAATGTTAAAATTGAAGGGCGCATAGATTTGGGATTTTCCGATGACCACCTCTGTAGGTTCCTTACAGTTGCAACACCACTTCTCGTGAATATAAGTTCATCTGTCCAGAGGACTGTTCTGCAGAAATTAAAAGGAAACCGTGATTGTCGTAATATCCATGTAGAATAAACTAGACGAGCATAGTGGTCTGTCTCAAGCAAACCGTGCCCCCTGCGATAGTGATATGGATATAAGCCCTCACGTCTTAAAATTTTGCCAAACTGTCATTCGTGGCACTTTTAGTTGTCTAGTGATTCGACGTACACTGAGAGTCACTCCCCGGTCGAAAAGATAATCATGCAGTTTGCATTCCCGAAATTGTCTATGTACTTCCAGAAACGTTCTGTAATGAGGAATGCGCCTACCGGGACACCGGTGTCAGTTTTCAATAGCTGCTTGACGTCCACTGCCGTTATAGTAGTCATACACAAAATGCATGTTTGCATACTTTTGAGAAGAAAATCGGCATTTTTTAAGAAGAAAACGTGCTCACTCATTAATAAGCTGTTGTATGAATTACTTAGGTACCTATATGAACTAAATTAATTTGTATTGTATTAGTTTGTATTGACTTTAGGATCACTATTTTTTTCATGATCTGACAATCACATTCCCAGGTCTGTAAGTCTGAAACAAATAAAAATGGATATACAAGTTTTATGTTTTTCTGACTTAAAATAAAGTCGACTTTACACTCCTAAAATTTGAACATAACGATACGGGACACCTTGCATATGTAGTGTAGGCTTCAAATAGAATAAGAAGTTATTTTGGGTACAAATTATGTAGGAGCGGAGAAAGTAGCTTTATCTGAACCACAGACATATCCACGCTCTTCATCAAAACAAAAAATAACATAATTTGTACATTTCTTTATGCTCTAGTTTGGCGGTGAATATTGCACAACCACATTCATTGTTAACTTTTGATGCATCCGTATAAACAATTGCTGTATTTTTTAAGCTTGACGTTATTGCTGAGTGAAGAGCTTTATCGTGAATTATGTCACCTCTAATCCCGGAAAATGATTTTGTCCGTTTGATATAAATTCAAAAAAATTACAGCTTGGTTTTTCCGTTTTCCGTACTTGTCTGTTACTATTTCGTATATACTTGAAAGCCTCCATCTGTACTGGCAGTCTCCTTTTTCGCCCATATCTATACAAATTAGACGGAATTTTTGCTGCAGAAGCTGAGACCATTTTGAAAGTTGTCGAGTATATAGGGACATAGGACAAACATCAGCAAATCCTGCATTATGTCGGAGTCACAAACTGTTCTTAAGGCAATGTTGAATACCAAACGAAACGGCATGCATCCCACGGTTCGAACAATAATAGACAGAATAGAACAGAGTGGATCAAGGGGCATGTAGGTATCATCGAACGAGATGGCTGACGAACTTGCCAAGAGAGCAGTCACGGAAGGCCCTGTCAGGTAAACCTAAGCTGGAGTGATCTCCACAGCGATTAAAAAAAAGAAATTTGCATCGAATGGCAAAACCGCTGGCAGCGTATGAGCGACCAAGCACCAACGCAGTATGGATTAATACACCCTACTATCAACTGCAGGGCATGGTACTCAAACCTCTCAGTGTCACGATGGTTCTATTCTACCATTGCCCATTGCCATTGAGTCACCTGCTTGCAGCTGCGGGAACGTAAGGGAGGATATAAACCATCCATATAACCACCACCTCTGTTTCGTTCCTATGTGGGTTTTTTCCTTTTTTCCGATGGCCTATTTTATGTTTGTTTTTTTCATTTAGCCGTTTCGACAGGCCCCGTAATGTGAAACAGTGTCCTAGTTTTTTACCAAGGCTGTAGGGGGTCACTTTTATTAGTTTGGGTAGTAAATAACTAAGTCTGCATTATTGGTGGCTAAAAGGAATAGTTCCCGAGATGCCTTAAAAAGAAAAACATATTTATTGTAGCAACACTTCTATCAATATGTATTGCTATCATTTGAGATAGGTACTAGAAAATTTAACGACATATTAAATACCCATTTACAATATAAAAAATACGCATCTCCAATATCTTTAAATTCGAATAAATGAATTACGAAAACTTGTTTTATTTTTTTACCAACATTGAGACAGCTACATTCTTTATTCTGTTACCTATTCTAAGAATAAAAGTAAACATTAGCACATACTGACACGATAACATACTTTTGAGACAAAATGAGACAGCTGCCATCAAGTAAATCAATTTACACTGTGACTGTGACAAATTTAAACACTCATCCATTACACATCTAACATATACACCCATAAAATTATTTACTCATATTATTACCGTAACGGTACAAAATCGCGACCTGTAACCGAGCTGCATCGAAACATGTCGTTGGCATTCGGATTTATTCGTATTAAAGCGAATGTAACGGATTTGGATTTTGAATGTTCCTGATGGGTACGTTTGTTTTCCTCGCATCCTAATAATGGTAGGGGGTCCCGTTTAGGAACTCAAAAGGCACACCTATTATACTCCGTATGCCGTTTACACACGAAATACCGCCTAAGGTGAAGTTTTTCTTCTGTCTTCTATTAACTTAATTCGTTAGTGGGCTTCCTTCTTCGTTAATCGGCAGTCAGCTCAGGCCACGCTCCTTTGAATGTGCGAACGATGATGCATGTACCCATCTTTAACTGTACTTGATTACATGTTAGAAGCCATGATTGCTTGGCGATACATTAATTATATTGTCATATAAGTATGCGTACGCACATGTACAATGTAACTAAATAAGAGGAAATTAAGTATTCAGTAGATACTGAGATGTGTGAGGTACAAATAGTAGATTTCATAACAGTTGTTGAAATCTTTGACTGTAGTAAAGATATATGAGAGACTATAATTTGAAAAGCCAACAACAAAGTCGCAATGAACTAAAGGAATAGGAATAATTTTTGTTGCCTCTGAATAGAATTGATCTTGACCATAGTTTTATCAATATGTAATACTAGCCAGTTAGTGTTAGTGTTAGTGGCGAGTCAGAAACTGACAGTATTGAAGTGTGGAACGGATAAATTAAAGATATGGACGTCCAGTAAAGTAATCTGAAAACATGAAAAAGTAAATTTACGCTATTCTCTATTTATGTTTTATTTACTAAACGATTTTGATGACTTAGATACAGGGTGGCTCATTAGTGCGTGGAAGCTCGACATATCCGACACTATAAAAGTTATTAAAAAAATTATTGAAGAAATGCAAAGAAAAGAGTTAAGTATAGGGAATGGTTAGCAAAAACGAAAGAGCCGATAAATATCTATCAAAACGTCGTAGAAAATATAGTGTTCCACTTAAATTTAATGAGAAAATTAGGGATCCTAGTTTTAACTTACTTTGTCTACCTACAAGAAATTTTCTTTTTGTTCAATTTTCGAACCAACAAAAATAGAAGATGTAGCCAAACCATGTAAACGGTGGGAAAAGGCAAAATTTGCAAGAGATCTCAGTAGATTTACCAATTGGAACGGTTCCCAAAACATTGAGCACTACAAATAAATCCTTAAAACAATCCTTAAAAAAGAAACTTAAACCTAACTATTTGCTAACAAAATTTGTTTCTTGTTATAATTTTTTCCTTTTTACAACCATTGATTTAGCTGTAGTAATATAAATTCAAACAATTAATTTCGATTAAATCGAACTAAATAAACGATATATCTGGCAAGAACCAACAAATTCTAAAATACTGGTAACGTACATACGCATAACCGGTCTACTGCAAGCAGATGACGATGTCAGCGGTCGTTCAAAATAGCTAAGAATGAATGATTCGGTGGTAGGCCCCCATTAACCGAATAAATTACACCCAACTTCTAAGAAATGAACACGTAATACCATTCTTTGAACACGTAATATCATTCTTTATATCTGCGGTGAGAAAATATGCAAAATTTTAGCGAAGAAAAAATTACTAAACGGCATAGGTTTGGTAATTCACAGCTAACCGAAAATGGTAGCAGATTAAATTGGAAATTAAATTAGTGAATTTGAACTGAAAAATGCATCAAGTATTATCCCTTTTAAAATATTAAACAATTAATATTTCAGTCAGTAAAATAATATTTTACTCAATGCGGTTTTTAAATTACAGTTTGGTAAATTACCTAAATCAGTAATAATAATTACAATCTACATTTTTTCCATATTAATATTAAGCAATATTTATGACCGCATTAAATATCAAAGGCAAGCGCGGACGAGCCTGTAAGTACTGCCAGTAAAGAAACACTGTGGAATTTCTTTATGCAATTGCACCGTATCTTTCGACGTTTTTCTGTTTCCTAATTACCAATCTTGAATTTCCACATAAAGCTTTTACGTGTACACAATTTCCTTACAATCGTTCCATTAATGCGAAGTCGGCTGTATTACGGCGTCATTGTAGAGTTTTCTGTGCTTTCGCATTAATTATGCCAGCTGAAAAGGTGATCATCCGTTCAACGACCCCCACGAAATGTGAATATCCTTTCGGTTTTTTTGCAATCTCCTTTCGTGACGGACGCGAAGATCTCTTGTCAATATCATCCGACTTGTAAATTCATAATAATTTCAGGTTCAATACGGTGGCCGCGTTTTCGTGGCCGTTACTGAGGCTGTTTTCTGTCGCTGGATGCTCTTTCGTGTAGTAAATAATTCAGAGTCCAGTCCATTTGTTCGCCTGATTAATGCACACGTACACAGAGAACGAATAAAATGTTATCTTTAAATTGAAATCGAACCTTGTATTGTACGCAACGGCAAGATGTAATTGCTGATACAGTTGAAACGTCGACAATTATTAATAGCAGCAGCGATTTGCAATAGTTATTTACAAGCAACGCTAAATATTCAGCAATATATTTTTTACGAGGTACACTTATAATATTTACATATTATTAAGGTACGGCATGACGAGAGAATTAAGTCACGATTGTCAACAGCTAGCGAAATATCTTAGTGGGCGGAATTTGGGCAAAAAATCATTGTATGCATGTATCTAGATAATTGAGAGATAAAAGATTGCAGAGAACTAACACGCTATATTTTAATCGTGCATTTTCAGAATATTTTAAAGCTATATTTATATGGTAACACTTTCCATAAAGTGCAACAAATACATACATACATAGCTACGATACATTCATTATTGGTCATTCAACATACAACATGTGCTTTCTTTATAAATGAGACATTTATTGTTGGATGAAGGTACATTGACGTGATTCAAAGTACATAATGTATTAAGATGTATAGGATTGTCACAAAAGAAGAGATGTAATTTAAATTATTATAACTTTAACAAATTAAGTTAATAACAAAACATAAATCAAATCTAGGTGTTAAGTAATGGGATTTAATATGCCCAACACCAGTTCCGGTAATAGCTCAATATGACCTCCCTAATATTGTCTTTTAATTCTTGTAGCGTTGTTAGTGGTCTTCTAAGCACTAAACTTTTTTAAATAACCTCACAGCCAGTAATCTACTGGACGAAGACCAAGTGATCTTGGTGGGCAAAAATTTGATTGATCGGAAAAGATGCGAGGGTGCTCCATCCTGCATAAAAATGATTTTTTCAATTCCGTGGTGCTCATTTTGCAGCTGGGAAATATCATAATCGCTTAATATTTGCAAGTATCGCTCACCGTCATAATTTACAGTTACAAATACGGCCTTGCAATTCTGCATTTCATCATAGAATGTCATAAAGACTTTCTTGTAGATTTTCTGTAGACCAGATTCAGATTTCAGTTTTGAGTATTATCTCCACCATTTAGAGTAAAATGTGCCTCATCTATCCATAAAATACGGGATAACCATTCAGCTTTAATTCCCGTCTGAGTCAAGAAAAATCGCTAAGAAAAATTGTACCTAGGAGCCAAATCTACCTCGTTTAATTGCATATTCAACATTTTTAGAATTTCGCGTAAAATTTACCAAATCGTGTCCTAATTTTCATGAAGATTCTCTGCAACTTGGACATCACTAATTCTTGGTCTCCCTGATCTTGGTAGGTCAGTTACTGACCCTGTCTGTTTTTTTGTATCAAATTGCGGTAAGCTTTCATTTGACAGAAGTAGGTATGGGTACGGTTTGGACACCTCCCTCCCCCCGCCCACCACTTCTACATTCGGTAGGTATTGGTGGACATACCAGGTCTAAACTAGATAAGCTGTCACCAAAACCATACCGCCGGCGGAATCCTCTTACCTAGTTTTGGTAACAGCTTATCTAGTTTAGACCTGGATATATCCACCAACACCTACCGAATGTAGAAGTCGGGGGAGGAGGGGAAGAAGTGTCCAAACCGTATTCATGCCTACTTCTGTCAAATGAAAGCTTACCGCAATTTGATACAAAAATTTGCTATTGCCACCTTCCGAAGGTAGGAGTGGTGGAAGTGTCTAAACCGTACCCACTGACCGTACCTACTGACAAAGTTACGCTGTCAAGCCCATTCTCGTGGAAAATCTTCGTAATCCAGCGTTGTAATTCTGCCATATTTTACAGGTTAAGTTGTTTGAACTGTTGACTTCAGAATTCTGGACTTCAGTTGAAAGAAAGGCTATTTTTTGAAAATAACTATATTGCGTTTTCTTTTACTAGAACGTAACAACACACAAACAGCGAACGAAAAGTTGAAAACGTTATATTCGTAAATTGCTTCATTCAAAAGGATAATAGTAATCGCAAAAAACTTCGGCGGGTTTCAGAAAAATTCGTACATTTATCAAAAACCTCGGTGCATGTACATACATACATACATACATATATTCTTCATTTTAACATTAAGGAAAGTTTCTTCTATATCCACGAATAACATATCTATTACGCGGTATAAGCTTAGCAGCTTCCTTTTTCGTCTGTCCTGTAATAAAAATTTTGTCGTTTATAGCGTTTTATTTCCTATATCCGCTCTGACTTACCCTTACACTCGGATCAAGTTTTTCTCTCTTAGTCCGCTTTCCGGTGTAGTAATGTATGACTTGTTTTCATTTCCTAGAAAGTAATGCTCTTTCTGCACTTTTTTATATACAGAAACAACATACCGTGCTACAATATCCGAAATCTAGACAATTACACGTGCAGAAGCACTATTCATTGCTGTATTTAAAATAATTTAGAAGAATAAGTTCTTGAATTTGATTTCAAATTTCTAAAAATAATGTTTACATATATTATATTAAGTACATCTCTGATACAGTTGCAGTGGAATTGTGCAACAGTGTAAATAACCACTTATTATTCTAATACTAATAATAATAGTAATAATCGTTTATTTGCCCTTAGATCGTACAACGATATCAGCCACAGTCAAAAGATGTGCATTCTGACGATAGTTCCAGTGTTTATAGCTACAATGCAGCTTAAGTCCATGAGTCATGTATTCCTTCTTTAGAAAGGAGGGTCCGTTAATATACATATCTGATGACGGCATTACGCAATTTTTCATGAATACATATACCGGCACATACATATTGTGTTTTAAATTAATTTTATGTGAAAGCCTTCTGTCTTGTTAGTGACTTAACTTGTAACACTTTAACATCTTGTTATGCCCTTCAGTTTGTGCTCTGTACTAGAATTATTTAAATGAGCAAATATTTTTTTAATACACTCACTGTTTCTAGAAACGGGTCATAGAAAAGTAACGCCAATATTGCTTGATAATAATATTCGTGACTACTATACTTATGAAGGTCACACTGTTTGAGGTTTCGTTCAAGAAGAAAAGTGGATGAGATCCCAAGTCTAAAATCTAGCTGATTCAGGAACTCAGTCGGGATGATTCGAACGAACCATTATCATTTTTCGAAACTATTACAATAGTTCCAATTTATTTTATCTGTAAAATTTATTTTTTTAATAGATATCCACTTTAGATAAATGTCTAATAAGGGAAATAAGGGTTGTCCGACACAGTTCTCTAAAAAGAGACGACTCGAAGACAGGAGTCGAACGCGAGCAACCCCGCGTTGTAGGCGTAGATCTACTCTACTGCGTTACGCACGCTTAGTTGGGTGGAAAACTAATATTAATTATATACAAGGAATGCGCAAAACACCGGATTTTTCCCAGAAACTAGAGCGCGTTAGGATAAAAGCTCGTACCTGGGTACTCAGGGGACGTTCCTCTATAACATAGACAACCGTGTGGTATTCCCCTTGCAAGCTATGACATTTTAGAATATTTAATGAGATTGTTTTATATGAATTTTTGGGTGGTAAGAATTTTGGCGAACAAAGCTAATAACTTTATTCGTGGAAACAATCTCTGGCACATCTTGGTCATATTGCGTGTAGGTATGTATATCATGGATGTGTCAAATGCGGATTTGCTACGGTGAATATGCTCTGAGCATATCCGGGTTTTTTGCGGACGATAATATTCCGATTGATTATTACAATTGACATCGGCTTTTGAATTCTTTCGCTGGACCCACCAAAATACTCTACTTTTGAATCTTTAAAATTAAAAAATCTAAAGAAAATGTACAAGGAAATTGCAACAAGAATGGAAGAAGAAACTGGTGTACAAATCACAGCTACTCCAAGCTAAAAAATACATTGACAACAACAGACAAAGCAGGTAGAGGCAGGCATTAAAAGAAAATAAAAATCACTGATTTTTTCATAGAAGCTGTTCAAAAATACCACCTTGTTTTTCAATACATTTTTGTACACGCTTCCGAACTTTTCGAACTGCCTTCGGTATGGTCCTGCCATCCATTTGGTTTATCTTTTCAATAACTGCAATCTTTAGCGCGTTTACGTTTTCATACCTTTGCTTATAAATCTAGGTATTTAAATAAATCAAGCGGCGTTAAATCTGGCAATCGGGTAGGCCACTGAATAGGACCATTTGTTCCTATCCATGAAGTGTTACAAATAGTATTTAAAAGTTGATGAGTACATCTGTAGTTGTGCGTAGGTCCACCATCCTGCTGAAAATGCAGATTCTGTCTACTTATGAGATCCAGATCGTCTAAGAAATTATTCAAAATTTAGTTAGAGTGCCCTCATAATAGAAAGGACCAACAATCCTTGAACCAATTAAACCGCACCAAACATTAAAACTGAAACGAGCTTGTGGGCGTCTTGGATGTACTAAAAGAAGATTTTCCTGTGACCAGGAATGATGATTTTTTGTATTGTACAGTCCAGAATTTGAAAAATTCGATTTATCGGTCCATAAAATATAACGAACGTTGTTTACATTTTGGCGACAAAATCAGATATTAGTGGCAAAAAACATTCTTCTCTCTGGATCCCCTGGCAAAAAAACTTGAACTGGTTTGTACTTACATATAAGGAATGAATTTGTGTTTCTTCAGAATCCTATGCACAGTACCGTGACTCAAATCAGATTCATTGACAATATTTAGTATAAAATTCTCACGGATGGCCTCACATATGAGATAACTGCAATTTCCGTGGTCTCGCTTATTATAAAAGTCCTTTTTGTCCTTGTTTTGGCAAAAACACTCTCATTGTCTCTAAATTTTCGGTACAGTCTCAGAAAATATTGTGGTTGTGTTCGGAGTGGGTAGAATTCAGAGTAGTGTTCTTTTGCCCTCCGAGAGGATTTTCTGTACACTAAATAATATTCTAACATATCACACGTTTCTGCATGGGTAAAAATCAACTAGCACAATGAAACTTATGAGTGAAAAACTAATAAAACTGTACTAATATTTGACGTTTGGTAGAAAGACTTATCGTCGTTTTCATAGATACATAGAAATGCACTTGACTTAACTGTTTTTGTTTATTCATTATAACTCAAGCATTTTTAATCCCAGTAAAAAATTTCTTATAAGAGTTTTTGTTTAAAAATTGAAGTTCTAGCAGAAAATGATATAATATACAGGGGTTTCCATTTGAAAGAAACATATTTTTCGGCAAAACTCGAAAACGCGCTGATTTGTTTTTTTTTATTCTTCCGTCTAAAAGAGCGTTAAAAGTACTACAAGTTTGCTAATTTAAACAATCTTGCATCTTTAATAATAGCAAAGTTACCAATGGTGAACACTTAATTTGGATTGCCTGTATAAATAAGTTCCAATCGACTACCTCTAACAGAAAATTGAATTTGTTCTTCAGGTATGCTGTACATAATGCTCATTATATACCACGCTACACTTGGAAATTATTGAAGTATCATATTTATTTATAATTTCGTGCAATTAACCTTCAGATGTTTAAAAACTAAACAACGCCATCAGTCTCAATTCTATTTATTTTATTATGATTTAAAAGAACCGAAATTAAATGTATGTTCTTAACAGAGGCTGTTGTAAGATTGACTTGCCTACTCACCATGAATCTTCTTTTAGTCTTAACGTTTCGCTATTTTTATGTTGCTATGGAATCTAAGAAAACCTCCAGGCAAATCCAAGATAATTCTTCTCTGTTTTGAACCGTCATTTGAGAAGTAATACGAATCGATTAATCCTAGTCGTGGGTATAGGTACTTTCTGGATCTCATGTAAACACGATTTATTTCCAGCTTTGTACACAACGAATTGGCAACGCTGATAAGGCGACGATAAGAAGAGAGAAATATAATTCATAAAGATTTCATACATACTTATATTTGTATTGTATGTGCGTGCCAGTGAGATGGCACACCCACATTGTCACAAAAAAAACACCATGACAGATATTCGGGAGGCAATGGGGATAATAAAAAAGCGGTAGGCCAGCTTCATTAAAAATGCGGTGGGAGGTAAGAGCGGACAATGTGCGTGTTAGCCAGTTATTTCGGCGGTATGGCCGGTCACTGACCCTATGTAACACTGCGGGCCACGGAGTGTATAACCCACCAAAACGTAATGCTGTTGTATCTACATACGTACAAATTGTTCGATGGAAGGTGAAAATCCTAACGACCCTACCTCACTAAGCTCTACATATAGGTATTCCTAAAGTTCATGACTTAACCTCTAAATCGGGATTGATGAATCTATGCTGCAAAGTGATAGGCTCAGCAGAAATATCGATCAATGGTAGTACCATTGTTATACTATTGGTATTACATTATGCGGCATAATTAGTAATTGTTTTTCAATAATGAAAGTTCACTGTCATATGTAATGAAATATTTTTATATTGTAGTTTTTCGAAAGATATTTTTATCTATCACGATATTTTATGTAGGATTTACATAAAGTGGCATACAAATATATTAGAAACAGACTTGCTATGATAGTCACTAAGAAGTGAATAACTAGATTGTGGGACAACCCCGTCTAGTGCACGTTATACAGTCTGTTTGGTTAATATGTGTGCCAAACGGTTGTTAACGTAATCTAGAATTAATAGGTGAGTGATTGTTTCTTCCTATAATCACTACTTTTATTTATTAAATTAACTATTCAGTTCTAGAATCATTCTTTTAAATAGAAATGTATGTAACTTATCTAATGCCATGGGCTAATGATTTACTAGCAAAGACTCAGATTAACATAAACTGAAATATTTTGAAGGCAGATCTAGGAAGTTACTATATACTGTGTGTCTAATATAAGGATGTCTATCAAGAGGGTCTTGAAAACGGTAAGAAATACAGCGGTTGCTAGATGCGAAAAAAGTTGAGATATAAAATGACAAATAATATGCATCAACAAAAATTAAAAAAATTTAACTTTGGAAGATATTCGGAAAAAAAAAACAAAATGTTGTGAAATGGTTTTTACGTTCTTCTGTACTGATTCGAAGAAATATTTTAAAAATAATTGCGCTGTATTAGGGCTACCTTTTCTGTTCTACAATATTGCATTCTCGCTTTAAAAATCTCACGTTTCGTCTTCAAGTCACAATCATCAACTTAATTTCTTTAAATTCGGACCTGATTTATAAAATGTAGCTTTTGAGAGATATTTTAAATCTACATACTTTGGTGTATTGCATGTGTACAAGTTTCATTACATTTTGGATGCGTATCAGTATTAAAAAGAAAGTTGATAATGGTGGCTTGAGGACGAAACGTTGGATTTTTGATTTGAGAATACTCTTATAGAGCAGAAAATGTAGCCCTAATAAAGTGCAATTGTTTTAAAACTATTTCTTCAAATAAGTACAGGAGAACGTAAAAATCATTTCCGAATATCTTCAACAGCTGTTACAAATTTTTAATTTTTATTGATGTATATTATTTGTCATTCAATCGCCCAACTTTTTTTCTTATTTAACAATCGCTGTATCTATTACCGCTTTCAAGGTTCCCATGATAGACATTCTTATCTTGGACACACTGTGTACTATAATATTCCTATACAGCCTAATCTTAGGAACAGTTCTATTCGATTTCGTGCAAATCACTACGATTAGGGAGCATAGATAATCCAAAAATTCTGAAAAAAAATAAAGCTCTGAGTAAACTCAGAGCTTTATTTTTTTTCAGAATTTTTACTCTATAAGAGTATTCTCTGGATCGAAAAATTACTGTCAAATTTGAACATGTGTATTGCGTCGTAAGATCAATTGTTGCCGATATACATATGTATATCTTGGATTATGAGAGGCATTTGTGATTTACAAATATGAGAAACACAAATTCATACTGTGATTTCCATGCATATGGATGTATGTATATATAATAGTGTAAGGTTGATTTGAGTACAGATTCTATTTCTCAAAAGTGGTAAGGGTGATACGACAAATTCTCATTATTATCGGATCTATCTCATAAAGATAATTGACATTTTTTAATTTAAAGCAGCAGAAATAAAGTAGAAAGGATAACATAAATATGTAATTAAAAAAAAAAGAAAAACCAGCTATCATCTTGTCTTTGACCAAGTGCAGTACCAGTATCGGTTAATTAGTAAAAGTTTCACAATATAAAGCATTTGCACAAAAATGCCTATAATAGGCGCTCATGGTCTATTGTTGGTATCACCTTGCTAACGAGAGCACAATGAAACTAGATCAAGCACTGGTTTCGGATAACGTGGCTTCGATCCAATTATACAGTACTTCTCTTTTGTTGATGAGACGTTTTGGTTAAAATCGAAATCACGTGATCCGAAGCCAGTGCTTGATCTAGTTTTATTCTACTCAGGGTGATTCCAGCAATAGACCATGAGCGCCTATTATAGGCATTTTTTTGTGTTTATTATTTTGGCGTCCCTCGACGTTATTTCAAATTGCAACAAAAAACGTATTCAATACCATTATCTGAAATTGCAAGAAAGGAATGGATGTGAAAACTGTGTATTAGAGTATAAGTAGAAATGCAACACATACCTATAACGAAAAACATACCTTCTTAATTCACTAATACTAAATGATTTTAAAGGAACAAATGACGGTCAATAGAAATATGCTACTGACTAGCAAATTGAATTTGGGCGACCAGAAATAGAGGAGAACAATAAACAAGGAGAATCGTGCATATTACAAGGTGACTATCAATATTTATAACGTCGAGCCAAACCTAAAAAAAAGAAATTATGTTTTAGACTTTTGTTTCAAGGTTAAAGCATTATGATGACTTACAGATTTTAAAAGTCTAGTTGGAGTATTTGTATAGTGATTACCCAATTAGTACAGGAACTATGGAGAGGTGATCAAAATGGAGATGAGTGATGTGTTTGGTTTAGTCATTCCTATCCTCACTTGTATGTAATCGAGATTTGAGTTATCATATTGGTATTTCCAGGACCAATTGGTTTCTGTTTGTCGAATTTGTATATTAAATTCAGGATTGAAGTTGAAACTGTTGCATATACTATGAATTCCAAATTATTTGTTCTTTATCTGTGGAAGATACTGCTGCCGTAATTCCTAAGACTTCTTACTTATCTTTGTGTGCGTAAATGTGTTTTCGAGGTTTCGTTACGAAAATACTTTACCGCTGCTAATTATTCCACAACAGCACATTGTAGTAGCTGATTCGATCTTCCCATCACTGGACTGCGTCTACCGAAGAACGCTAATTCTACCACTGCGACCACCGAGTATAAAGGATAACCGCACATTAATTAAATTGTATAAAGTTAACGGTTAACTGTTTCCTATTTTTCTTTTTCTTTTCTAATATGTATTTTGTGAGGTTTCTAATTTGGTATTTTCATTGTTTTGGGGATTTGCTATAAATTTTGAACAGATTTGTGGGCAACTGGAATATATACTCTGCTCATGTTCTGAACTGGTACAGTTACAAGAACATATAAATAACAATTTACTAGTTTTTGAGCAACAACCTACTGCTTAATTGATAGTATATGGTTCTGCAAAAGACTTGTAGCGGGAAGAGAAAGAATAAAACTTAAATAGCGAATTTTCTAGCTGAGAAATATTTTGGCATTCTTCCAAAACGGCAGTTTGAAGCCGATGGTGATTAATTGGATTCACTCCCCGTGATCTTATGAAATTCTTCAGGTAATCCCGTACGTTCTCTATGAGATTAAAATCTGGAGAGTTCGCTGGCCAAAGCATATGCGTAATATTGTTTTCTTCAAAAAATGCATTGATTTGTCTTGTTCTGTAAAGACGTATGTTATCATCAACAAACACAAAATCATCGCCTGTTTCATTAGCAAATAGCAACACTAGAGGCTGTAATACCTAATTAAGATACCTGACACTATTCATTGTAGCATTTCCAAGCATAAACAACTCAGACGACTAGTCGTAGAAATATGTCCCAAACGGTAATTGAACCACCACCATAAGTTTGATGGTAAGTTATGTTGTTCTCAATATAGCGTTCTTCTCTGTTTCCCCAAACTTTAACTATTCCATCTGAGCTATGGAGACACACTCTAGTCTCATCACTGAATAAACAGCGTCCCCAATCTTAATATTCCAATCTAGCCTTCCTCTTTTGTGGGCTCTGGTAAACAATCGACAGTCTTTAGAAGATCTGCATCTAAAATTTAACGCATGCAGTCGTCTTCTTACTGTTTGAGTGGATAGTTGAGTACATGTTGCATTCAATAACGGAATTTGGAGTATTATTGCAGTAGAAAATATATTCCTTCGTCACTGAACTGTAATAAAACGGTCCTTCCTGACTGTTGTACTGCAATTCCGCAATTCGACCTATTCTGATCACATCGTGGCTCACATTGATATGGGCAGCAACAGTTCTTAGCGATGCACCAGTCATAAACATTCCCGTAGATGAACTTATCTCCTCAATACTTAAACGCCTTAATGACATCTCTAACATGCTGTCAACTACTGCATGTTAGAGAATTTATTCCAGCAATTAGCAACAATTCTCTTAACACTTGATAGGAGTATCAGTGTCTGTAGACTCAGTAACTGCATTTATGACAGATAATAACAACAAACAGCAATGGAGTCGCCAATTTCATTCGATAGGCATTTGTTTGCATTCCGAAAGACATATAGAAAGTCATGAATAAAAAGTTGACTTTTACTGCATGTTTATATAAGTGTACCAGTTCAAAAGTTGAGCAGTGTATTATTTTGAGTATTTTATGCGCTGATAATGATAATGACAGCTAAATTATTATAAAAAAATTCAGGAAGTTTGTAGAAACGAAATCTTGAAAGCTACACCAATTTAAATTATTCCACTATACATTCATCTGTAAAAACTAAGAGCGATATATGTATATACATAATTTATTGATACCTCAATTGTAATAATAACAGCATTTGTTAATGCCACCATAGAATGATAGTATAGGAGTGTTCGTTCGCCCAAATATTGTTATAAGGTCAATAATCTCTCCTGTCTCCTGAAATAACCGTTAAACTGTATTGAAATAAAAATCTATAAACAAGATTAACAAAAGAAAAGTATAATACCACGTAATTTAACTTTCCCATATAAGTACTTATAGATCCATATTTTATATAGATGAGCGATATAAAAATATAATATTGTTATCCATTTTGGATCTGGTACTATAGGAGTTAAATACATATTACAAATCGATCGTTTTAAACAACAGTTTCTGTCGTTGGTTTTCAATTGTAAGACTTTTAAGTTCGCCAACGCCTCAGAAGTAATATGTATTTATCAAAATTCTACAAGTCACTATCTGTCCGAATTAAACAAGAAATGATGATGATAACATATGTATGTAGGTGCTACCGGTAATGGTTTGCTTTAATATTCATATTAATTTACTACATATCGTAACATTGACGTAATCACGCTCGTACAAGCACATCCATTCCACGAGTTTATGTGAATGTACTCGTATGTTATGTGGAAGTTACGCGAAACTATTTGCATTCTATTTCTTGTATATGTCTGTTAATAGATCGCTGCAAAGTGTAGTATAGAAGGAGATGCGTTACTTACATAGATTAGGAGAATAGTTTTCAGCATGTAAGTATGCTACTGGTTTTATGTTTGCAATTTGTAGAGTGTGGGTTCTAACACAGATAAGAGCTTTTTTTTATATAATAGGTCATATAGGTATAATAGGCTAATGTTTCCTCCTTTGTACAAGGATAATTAAAAATGTTCAAATTTGTCTTAATATTTTTAAACGATCATCTTTTCATTAGTCGGAATGAGAAGATACAGGTTACATAAAAGTTAGGACTAATAATCTGTTCTTCACCGTTTTCTGAACAAATATGAGGAAATTATGAACTTATTTTTAATACTCCGCAGGGGATTCCAAAGTTAAAGGCATGACAGAACATAGTACAACTACATATATCGCGATAGAAAAAGAATAGGTTAGTAATTAAATCTGTTTACATAGGTATATGTACATTTTTAACATATTGTCCAAATACTAGCCACATTTAGAAGTAACGCAATACAGTGCTCTTGTCTTCCCTGAAACTGGAATTGCCATTTTGTCACTTAATGTTTGCTTATCAATATCTATATTTGTCAGGATTTAAAGACATGCCTTTTATGGATTCAAATGTGTTTAAAGAGCTTAAAGAAATACAAACATCTTTGAATTTCTCTATTTGCATCCAATATATTTGCCGAACGAAGACCACGTAACTGTCAATTATACGTGTCAATTAATATCTTCAATATTTTTATATAAATATGGTTTTTGAATTTTTTACAAACTTAGTAATGAGTGTCGGATCCTTTATTCAAAACAATTTCAAAAATCCGGTTCTTCATACTGTCTATTAACTTCGTCAATGTTGAAGCAGGAATCTCATTCCAACAAGTCGCTATCGCAGATTTTAGTTCTTTAATGATTTCGCATTGGTGATTATTGGCATGTACCTCCCTAGCCTGTATTCCCCAAAGATTTGCAGTTGGGTTCAACTCGTGTGAGCGAGCAGACTATTCCATTAATTTAATTTCTTTTTGTTGAAGCCACTCCTTGGATCGTCTGGAAAAATGGTTAGCTGTGTTGTCTTGCTGAAATATCCAGTTTTGCAACGGCATTTGTTCACCAAAATCTATTAGAACCGTTTCTGGAAGTTCTATATCAGACTTCATTCGTGTCGAAATAAAACGTATATAAAACATTGCACTACCATTACGTCAATTTAGAATTTTAAAATTGAATCTGAACAGGCAGAAGGAGAGGACGATGAACAGCAAGAAGAATTTTTAACTGTGTGCCAGCCAGTGATAATATTTTTAAGGAGTGTCTAGATCGAAGTTAAAAAAAATTAAATTCCTCATTTTCCTTCCGACGCTTAATAATTGCTTTGCTGAACTATGAAACAAAGGCAATATGGACTTGGCGTCTAATACCTAGCATGGCTCAACAGACCATAAGGGGCGCTCTCCCGGTACGGTTATTTCAGCTATCTTTACGGAATACCATGAGCAGAAACAGACCTGTGTGATTACTGCGGTGACGTTGATGTCGTAGAACACACACATAATATGAGAACCAAACTAACCTCAATGGAAGAAGACTGGAAGAACTTATATAGAACTGGGAGAAGTATTACCGAAAGATTTCGAAGAAAAATAGGGCAGCTAACAGTTAGGAGGGCTCAATGCGTTGAAAAAATGCGAAGGCGGTTTCTGATGTAGTATGCGAGATAAAAAAGGAGATTAGCTTTTAGTCAGCAGAAATCTGACAAAGCCTGCGGGTCGAGAACTGGCGCGGAAGTATCATGCAAAATTATCGTCCTCTTCATAAAAAAAATCTTGTCCGAACAGTAGCGTCACAAAAAAACTTCTGAAAACCGACCAAAGAACATTAAAAAGATAAAAAATGGAGAACCCTACTTCTCAGTGGCTAATCGAAGTCCTTGTTCTTTGCTTATTGAGGTTTTCAAGGAATACTTTGGAATGTCTCAGACCAGGAAGATTTTTCCCAGAGGGTTGCTCCCTGTTTTTGTGTTCTCCTCATAGGTGCTTATCCCTATTCCGCAAATAGTTCTGGTCCCGCAAACGACGTTGTGGTAGCCTTCTTATATTATCACCGGTGATGGAAAACAAACATTGAAAAACTGAGATGGTAAAGATTTCAAAAGTAATGTGATATTAAAGGGATTAAAGCCAGAGATTTTCACATTTGATTAAGTGATGCTTTCTTGCTATGTGTATGCCATGTATGTAACTTCCATACTGATAGCCGCAGGCAAATACAACGCGCTTGCGCTAGCAGCGATTCCACCCGACCTCACTGAAACATTACTTTTAACAACTTTAAGGAATTAAGTTTCACATTTTGGTGTTGCGTTAACTCCCTTCTGTTGCTAAACTACTTATCAACACCGAGAGTTAGCATATTTTTTTCCGTTTGGTGTTGATATTATCTGTGCCTGATGTTAAACAACGAGTAACACCGTTGAAGGATATTAAATTTCTATTTTTTGGAGTTGACAATTTCTAACTACATGGGGTGTAGTTAGAAACATTTTCGAAAAGTGTTGTAATATTTCCTTTTAATGCTAATTTAACAAATTGTTAGTGAGAATTTAACTCTTTTCAGACCCGTTTAATTTAACTCCGTAAAATTTTTATGTGTGTAAAAGCTAATTGTAGTTCCAGTGCATTATTTTTTTTTTCAATAGCAATATTACCTGTTAGATAGATTTGTCGCTTCGCTAAAATTGAGTAACATTTCGTGCAAGTAATTCCATTTCCGGGGAATTGAAAGATCGTAATAGTGTTATGATTAATAATGCAACAGCGTCCGCTACCAAGTATTATCTACCAATATGGCTGCATTTCCTACCTCAATTTGTCTGTGGAAATAATCGACAAATCAATATGTAGAGCCCGGACTGTGGAGTGATTTTTATAATACACGATATTTGTAAACTCAAGAATATTTTTATAACTCAAGCTACAAACTTAGTTAACACAAACTTGAATAAAAATTTATGGATATTACGACATATTATTATCAAATTGTAAGTTTTTATATCAAACGGGATCATTAACATTCCCTAAATTAACTGACAAATGAATTAATAAACATTTCTATCAATTATATAACTCTTAAAGCATAACACTTTACTGTATATCAAGACAATGCTGGTATGATTAAAGCGTTGACTAACAAAAAGGCCATAAATATTTAAGAGAACCAACCCACGCTATTTAGAACACATACATACCGTTAGGTTAACTATCTTAGATTACCAATGTCTTGCCTACTCGTCTATACATATAGAATGATAACTACCACCCTCGTATATATCGAATTTCAGCAGAAGTATATTACAAGATTTTAAGGTACGAAAACTGAATGCATGGATCATCTATCGAATATATACTTGTAATATCCCACGCATGCATACTTATATCGAATAGGTAAAGAAGAATATTTCAGGTAGCACCGTTCCTAACAGATGCATCCCAGGCTCGTATATCAAGGTACAGTTAGGTCGCGACCCTTGAACCACCTGGTAAGATCAGGTACCTTTAGTCTTCGCCGTTTCCTGGGAATTTACATAATAATCGACGTTTACTTTGATCGTAAACACTCTACTAGAAACATTTTAGAATCATATACAGTACGTATTACGATAACTGCTGCTTATAAGCGTTATGAGCTTAAGCCTGGAAACCTAGATATTCGTATTGTAGTAGTTTGGTGGATGGAACAGAATAGACTTTCATAGTAATCTATATAATATATATAATAATATATTATCATGCACCGCACCTAAGTTTCTTGATTTTGCCTCAAAACTGCATCTATTTATACTCAATGCATTTATGCGAAGAAAAGTAAACAAAAAAAGTAAGGATACCTTCTACATTACGAATAAATAGAATTTATCTACCTCACTAACAAATTATCATGTAAAACACTTTTATATTACTCACCTTTACCACTAGACCTACATCTTCGTAAATTACTGCACTCTTAACGTTGAAAGCGATTTTGATCTAGTTAATTGCATGCTATTCGTTTCTGTGTTTTTTGTTTCTTTTTTCATTTTCTTTTCTAGTGTAGTTTAATTTATTGTACGATCAGAGTAAAATATTGTGAAGACTACATAAACTCCAGACGATCTACATTAGAAGCGTCTGCACGCTAGCGCTTGATAAAAGCTTGACGTTAATATAGTCTGGTCATTCGCCCCATACACTGTTTGCCATAGATTTGAGAGAATATTTGGGTTACGCTAGGAAAGAGAAAGTGACGCAATGTATAGAGAGATCTATAAATGAGAACAAGGGCGAGGTTTCACTTTCTGTACACGGAAAAACCAAATACGAAGCACTTAAGGTAATCTGCATTCGAGATTGTATTAGATTACGGAACGAATTTATTTTCTCCCGTTCGATAGTTTAACATATAGATTACTGGTGGGCTTTTTTATTCTCTGTAACTACTATTGATTACAACGACAACAGTATGGGTAATATTTAGATGAATAAGAAATAATCTAACTCTATTTAATAGTTAATAGTACTACTAAACCCTAAGATAGAATATACAGTTCGCCGCAAAATTAAGGGCTAATAGATGAAGTATCTAATACATTGCGATAAGTAGTTGTAAACTTGGAAGTACTTGGAATATTATTGCTTGACATATAAACAAAAGAAGACCAACTTTGTGATTATTTATTTCACTAATTCGTAAACTAATTTCAACAATTTACAATAAAGAAAGAGCCACGAATAAATGAATCAACATAAACAAAATCAAAAATAGTTAGTAACGGGTGTGACCACCCCTCCTCTTATGCAAGTCCTCATTCCTTCTGGGATATTTCGAATTAGTGAAGCAAACTTTTAGTAGGATATTCCAGAGCGTTACTCTGTCTCCCGAAATTGTCCCAGAGATGTTAAATGGGGTTAAGATCTGGGCTTCGCGCTGGCCCCAAACATTGATATTGTCGGCAACCAGGTCTTGCCTTACGATGTTAGTAATGTGTGACCCAGCATTATCATTCATGAATATCAATTCTGGCCTATATAGAGCACCAAATTGTTCAATAATTGGAAGTATCACATCATTCTGATATGTTATGGCAGTTATTGTTCCCCTATTTATGACATAAATGTTTGTACAAGCGTTATGCCACCTTCAGTAGCAGGTCGGTACCGATTTAGACCAGCAGCAACCAACCTTTCTGAAGCTACCTACCTTGAACTGGTATTTTGTATCCTGTTTGATTTCAGTTTTAAGAAGATTTATACGAAGAAACTTGGCATCACTTGGGAACTTGGTCGGACGTGGTTAGTTGTCCAAAATATGTTAGATCTATTACACACTTTCGAAAAGACTAACATTTTCTGTTTCGAGGTCAATTAAGCACAAGTCAATTAAAAGTTAATTGTGGAAGGTGGAAAAATATCTGCCAATACACGTCATAAAATTATATACAGTGTTCTATGTAGTTGACTTAAATATATAGGCTTGTATCTAAATATGTTCTTCTACGACATCTATCTTCTTCGACACTGAAAATGGCTAAGGTTATTCCAGTGTTTAAGAAGGGTGACGCTGATGACGTCTCTAATTACCGTCCTATTTCATTACTACTTGTTGTCTCTAAAATTTAGGAGAAACTTCTCAAAAACAAAATAGTAGTCTTTCACGAGAAAAATGATTTTTGTTTTGTGCGGAGCAGTTCGGATTCAGGTCCCAGAGATCAACGACTCAGGCAGTACTTTCCTTCGTACAAGAAACTATCAGCTGTTTCGAGAACGCTGAATGTTCAACCTCAATATTTTTGGATCTGACTAAAGCATTCTATTGCGTATCCCACGACATTCTGCTACAAAAATTAGTGAAATATAATTTTGACACTAATACAAGAGCTCTGCTACGGTCGTATTTGACGGATCGCATCCAAGTGGTTTCCTGCGAGGGTATATGTTCGGGTCCCGGCGTGGTATGTACGGGGGTGCCGCAGGAATCCGTCCTCGTTCCCGTTTTATTCCTTTTATATATCAATGATTTAACTTATAATGTGTCTGACACCCGCTGCACATTGTTTGCTGATGACACAGTGCTATCTAGGAGTGTGGGGAACCTGGGACGGATTACTGGGGAATGCAATGCGATTGAGTGGCGCTTCGACGTGGTTTGGCGCGAATAAGCTCTTTATCAATGAAAACAAGACGCAGATAATGACATTTTGGCATGCGAGAGTTGAGTGGGGTGGACAATAGTGAATCTGTTAAATACTTGGGAATTTTGCTTGATGGATGAATTACGTCTGTATGCCAACGACTGCATTTGATGGAGTTCATTGTAAGATGTAGTCCAAGGTGGATACACTCTATCAATCGTCTAAGAAGGGAACTTTAGAAGACGACGTTGAACACGTTCTAATGGCCGTTGTTGTGAGGCATAGAAAGGATACCAAATAATGGAGGCATATTCTAACTTCGACAAGACAAATGCAAAGTACAAGGATTTGAGGAGCAAAGTACTATTAAAATACTTACAGGATCTCATGAGAAACCCTATCATTTGCGAGGCAGACGAGCAAATCTTTTCAATGTGCAAATTAAATGACAATGTTAGGTCAAAAAAAACGCCCAGATCTTTAACATTAGTAACCTTAGTGAGTGACTGACCATAAATATGTTAACTAGAATATTGCAAATTAGTTTTCCGAGTAAAGGATAAAAAATGACATTTATCAGTGTTCAGTACTAAATTAGTAGCTTTCGACTAAGAAACTATTGCATTTATATTCCGTTGAAGGCTGATAACATCCTCCTGACTGGAAATGTTGGAAAGTATTTTAATGTCATCGACGTAGGCAAGAACTGAGCACGACAGTAACATCAATAGGTAATTTATGAATAAAATAAACAGTAAAGGACCAAGATTAGACCCCTGTGGAACACCACTAGAAGATATGAACTCAGAGGATGTGAAACCATTGTAAAATACATAATTAGGTCTACTTGTTAAATACGATTTAATTAACTTACACAAATCAAGTGAGAAACCAAACAAATCAAGTTTGTGTAAGAGTACTCTATGGCTGACAGTATCGAAAGCATAAATTGCATCAACGTGTCCCTGGGTATCCAAAGTCTCGCTAGCAAACTGTGTAAACCTGGCCACATTAGTGACTGTTGAGCGTCCGGCAACGAAACCGTGTTGGTAAGGTGAGATAAATGGTTTGATGTGGATATATATCGTTGAGTATAGAAGCTGTTCAAAAAGTTTAGCAAAGTTGCTAAGGATAGAGATTGGTCTAAGTATAGAGATTCTATGCAGGGATTTCCGTAGACAGCCGAATCTTAGTAGACTCGGCACGGTTCTAATCTGTACTCGGTTAAGAGTCAGTACTTCTGCTGCTAAGATGACATAATATTCTTCATGATTCAAGGTTTCATCATATATACCTGCTCCAGAATCTGTCGTTCTGATTGACCCGTTTGTGATCTGAGTTCGTATTCCAGGTTTCTGTATTACTCCCCCTTATTTCAATCTAGGGCAACCTTGAAAGGTTACTGTACTTTGAAAATTTCTAGTCAATACGTTTACTAGTTTACAATATTGCAATATTGCAATATTCCTGTTTCATCAAACAAATTGCTAATAAATTATGAGTAAACAGCTTAACTGATGTTTGATTAACTCACTTGCTGTTACAAAATCGAAACATTTGGCGATACAAAAAAAAAATTAAACAATGAAATTATTCTTTCTGTCCTAAATCTATTCTAATACGCATCTAAGGAAAGCCGCGCATTTGATTCGACAAGTTCAATATACAAGGCTAATTTCAGTATACACATTATATTATACGAGCATTCTCCTTCTTTATGCTAAACTACAAATATGCTGATCTGTTGCTAATTTGAAATTCGTGAACGTTTACATACTCAGTCATCTTGATTGTAAACAGATAATTCTGCTAGAGAACATAACAATGTAAATAAGATTATTCATAAGACCCATATCGTAATATACGGTTATAATATTCATTATCCTACATGAAATTATAAGAAACCATCTATTATATGCAGATAATTTGTAACACCTTCAACAGAAACGCCTTCGATAATTAATGTCTATCATGTAAACCCGTTCTCATATGTTTAGTATTAATTCGCAGTTTTCACGTTATGAGCCACTTAGAGCACGAATTTATCATTAATTAACTACATAGGGGAAGGTGGGGCAAGTTGACGACGTTAAGGAAAAACTAACATGACAGGTAAACATTTTATTTAGCAACAGAAAAAAGACTACCAACAATACTAATATATTTTCTATTATCTACATGAATTTCGTTATAATAAAGCCGAAGGTTTCTCATAAGAAAATTAAAAACCAAATTCTTACATTTCCGATACTTTAACGTACAGTTGGGTAAGATGACGTTCGCAATGGGGTATGATGACGAATGTCTAAGATTCACATATGTATATTACAAACGAAGCGGCCACGTCCGTCATAAGAACTACAGGCTTCATGCCACCAGCAGTTGCACTCATCATAGAGAATCCATGCCCCTATTGGTGGATCTTCAAACAGTTCGCTGTATTCAGGACAAGTTATGTTATCGTTGCTTTTGGAGCCTGATTTCTGAACTTTAGAGTGTTTCTTTGGTTCATTAGCCAATTGTAAGTTACGCTTCACAGAACTCATTATTTCCTTTCTTTCCTGTTTCTTTCGTTCTTTTTCACCATGTTCCTTTTCCTTCTGTTCAAGCTGCTCATTGACCGGTGTTGACGTTAAAATACTACACTTTTGCTTCTTCCTTGTGTTTGAAGTTGGTTGGTCGTAATTGGGTAAAGCCCTTATCTGCCAGGGGGTCTGAAATGCATGGTATCATTTCCAACGCATGATGGACCCGGAGTAGCATTTGTGGACCGTCTCCGTCAGTTATTATTTTTGTATTAGTTGGAGGAATTTGCAAATTAATTAAAGGCTCATCGCAGACGAATTCCAGTCAGCGTCTTCTGTTTCAGTTCTCCCTGCTGACAATGGACGCTCCGATACACAAGCCGGTGCAAAAACTATATCTGAGAATATATGTGGATTGTACGGTTCTATACCTGTTCGTTGGAATCCATTTATCGCTATTTCCAGTGTTGCTGCTTTCAAATAAGCTTCTCCAAATATGTGTTCGATATTTCTATCAGTTATAAGTTTTCCAGGATTGTTGACCATGAACCTATCGCATGCCTGCCCGTAATAAGTTTTAATGGGTCAGTGAAAGGCAACATCCAAAGGTCGCATGCGATGAGTTGTGTGTGGAGGTGGGCTAATCATAATAGGCTGATCATAATGAACTTGCGACCATTCACGCCTGTTCGTTTTCTTTTTGTAGTTCCTTGGCATCTACAAATTATTAATCACAGCTACTGCTGTGATTAATAAAGATGGCGAATTCGGCATCTTACCCACGTCAACTTGTCCACACACCATATTAGTAACAAACAACAGTGTAGTAAACTGAGACGGAATGAATGATGAGCTCTCCTCACAACCAAAAGTGAACAATTACTCTACGCAATCGGATGTTGACTGTAAAACTTCGCACTTACACTTAATTTACTTAATTTGCGTGGCATCAAAATTATGACAGATGCCGGAAAATCCCAGTTGGATATATCTCCGAAGTTGGTTTATTGAGCGCCATGTCCCTTTGTATATTACAACTGTATATTAATAAGAAGCTGGCAGATATTACAGGTTTCTATCATGATTCGGTTAACTATTGGTTCGTCATCTTTCCCATCTCGTCAACTTACTCCACTTTCCCCTACATATACAGGATGTCTTTGAAATAAAAGTAAAAATATGAAAAATGGAAAGATATTGTTCTATTAAACTTTAATCCAAAATATTTTGCGCAAATACCCTCCCAGAAACGAGAAAAAAAAGAAAGATATTTATAAAATATTCGTCGCGTCACTGTGTTTTAAAGAAAGCGTGTTGCATGTGACTATAACATATCGTAGCGGCGTGTAGGTGTAGCGATAGGCGATATTTAACCCCTGTCAAACGCACAATTAGATTTAGTCTGTTGTGTTAAATCTGATTTTCATTTATGGTGGAACAGATGAAAATGTTCGTCAAACATGTCTGACGTATAGGCAACCTTTTTCAAATCGTCGAGACTGAAAATGGCGGTGGATACATTTAAGATAAAGGTTGCTTTATCAATTAATGTTCGATACCATTTTCATACGTAATCATATTGATGTTATTTAACCCTTAGCATTTAAAAGTACAGTGAGTGACCGGTTAACGAACAGCTCCGATTGCGAACAAGCCGGACAACGAACACCTTGTCAACGTTCGGACAACGAACGGAAAGTGCGCATAACGAACGGCCTCCGACAAGAATTTGCATGCGCACTTGAACTATGTATGTATATGTATGTGTGTATATTGTTCACGGTGTGCTCACTTTCGAGCACATTCTTTACAAGCGGCCTTTACTGTACGTATACATACATAATAGTACTCTATACGAACGATTGGTGTATATGCATATTATACTTATCCTACATAGTTGACTCCTGTCCTAAATTTTTGTTTGTGTTTTTCTAAATTCTTAAAAAAGGTAATCTGAATATGAAGCCTAAAAAGAATGGAGTATCCAGGACTGTGCTTACCATAAAATCCAAGCAAGAGATAATAACTAAGGTAGAAAGTGGGCAAAAAATGTCTGATGTTGCTAGGCAGTATGGTTTGAACAGGTCTACAGTAGGCACAATCCTAGCTAAGAAAGATACAATGAAAAACGCACAGGCAGTTAAAGGAGCAACCAAAATCACAAAAATCACGCAAAGAGGCGCCATTCATGAAGAAATGGAGAGGTTGCTGTTGGTTTGGATAAACGAAAGGGAAATGAAAAGGGACGTAACTAGTATGGCTATTATACAAGAAAAAGCTAGAGAAATTTTCGAGAATCTAAAGCGACAAACGCCAGGTTCGTCATCTGAGACGTTAAAATTCAAGGCTACCACAGGCTGGTTTGCAAAATTTAAAAGGAGATAGGGTGTTAAACACGTGATAATGCATGGCGAGGCTGCCAGTGCAGATAAAAAAGAAGCTCAGAATTTCTGTCTTAAATTTCAAGAATTCATTGCAAAAGAAGGGTTTATTCCTCAAAAAATTTTTAATTCCGACGAATCTGGCTTGCTCTGGAAACGTATGCCCAACCGTACATACATATGTACATTACAAAAAACGAGAAAAGTCTTCCTTGACATAAACCTATGAAAGATCGGTTGACGTTACTTCTGAGGGCTAACGCTAGCGGTGATATGAAGCTTAAACCGCTCCCTATTTATCACTCAGAGACTCCTAGAGCATTAAAAAAAAATTCCATAATTAAGGAAAGACTGCCAGTGATGTCGAAATCAAATCCGAAGGCATGGGTCACTCAGGTTCTTTTCAAAGAATGGTTGTTTAAAGTTTGTGTCCCGACCATCAAAAACTACCTTGAGAGCAACGCTTTTCTATTGATAGCACTGCTGTTATTGGACAATGCACCGGACCACCCAAAGGATCTTCAAAATGATTTGCTGGTTGATTTTTCCTGGTTGACAGTTCAGTTTTTACCTCCAAATACTACATCGTTGCTCCAGTCAATGGACCCAGAAGTTATTGCGGCTTTCAAGAAATTGTACACTCGCTCGTTGTTCTGTCGGTGCTTTAAGGCATGTCAATTCTCGTCAACAATGACATTACAAACGTTTTGGAAAGAAAACTTTGACATTGTTGAAGCTATTCGACTCATTCAGAAGGCATGGTCAGAAGTTACGCAAAAACAATTGAAGCATGCCTGACGGAAACTGTGCCCATCCTGGAATCAAGATGATGGAGCCGATGCCTCTGACATTATGAATGAAATTATAACAACTGCCAGAAATCTGGAATAAGAGGTTAATGAAGCTGACATTGAGGAGCTCATAACAAATCATGAAGAGGAACTGACAATAGAAGATCTCCAAAACCTTTGGAACTAAGAACACCAAGAAAGTTTGGCAGATGCGACTACTTCTGAAAAGGAAGGCAAAAAAAGGTCGACATTCGCTACTAAAGACTTTTTAGGGAAATGGGAGGATGTCAGAACAACAGCTTTAAAATGGCACCCAAACCAAGTCGAGGATTTTCGCAAGATGCTGAAAAGGAGGGCAACCCAATCGACATTAGACATATTCTTTGACGCCCCACAGACGAAAAAACTAAGGACTGATTAATAGTATTTTTTCTATCTAGTTTTATGTTTTATTTTTTAATAAATGAATGAACGTTATGTAAATTTCTATATATGTATCTACGTATGTATAATTTTTTGAACCTAGAACAGATTAATTATTGTTCCATAATAAACTATGGAAAATTAATGATCGGTTAACGAACAATGCGCTTAGCGACCATGGTCTTGATACACATTATGTTTGTTAACCGGTCACTCACTGTATTTAAAAAAGCTGACTCATCAACGTTATCTCGTAGTTCTATTGCATCAACAGCTGTTTTTGCGATGTCTTGCGTTAGTTCGATTGAAGTATTTTTTAAACACATTAAGCAATCATAGACGCCACATATTTTGCATTCACGTCATAATTGAACTACAATTTTTTGTATTTATATTCTACATAAGTGTATCTCGCAATTTTTCATATTTTTTACTTTTATTTCAAAGAGACCCTGTATAACTAAGCGATTAAAAAGAACATCGTCTACCTACGCCAGCATTTTCTTAAACAAATTCTTTCTGGAATAGTTTTCATAAGCACTCTTTCCTATGATACGGGCGTAATATGAATTTATACTACTTAGGGTCAAACGTTTTACAATAAAACTATAAGACGGTAACTGGATTTTTCTACAGGTTTCTCAATTAGCAACCTGGCTTTCAAGACAAGAGGATAAATGATGATAAATGCTGAGTTGAATGGAAGCATGCCGTTTACACGTTCACTAACGTATTGGTATACACTGTGATTTATCGTCGTTCTAACTTAATGCTGAAATATCATGTTGAACGCTTTCGTTGCACGAATATGTGATCTCTGGCAATATTTTACTGATGACCACATCATGTATGTGACAGTATATTCATGTATACCTATTTTGCGACAGATCTATGTATACTGAATTATTTAGATTTTCGAGTTAAATATTTAGTTTTTTTTCTAATTAATTATATATCAAAACCTGGCACAAACTTGGTGTGCACATGTATAATAATAATAGAATTATTATGAGAACCAAATTGAGTAGATTACATGTAGAGATAGAAATATAGTTCCGGAACGCCGGCACAACGTTCCCAGAATACCTGTACGTACGGCATTATTTGTAAGTACTCAGTACAGTATACTTGATGCCTATTGGGATAAAACGACGATTAGTAAGTATCAGGGACACGAATCTTCTACCTTAAAGAAAATTCAACAGTTAGACGGTGACCCGAAGGTCATGTTGCATTTATTGTACGCAATCATTGAAATCTACGGCCGCTATAGTGGTACTAACGGTTTCTCATGTGCAGTAGTACAGAAAAAGACTATAGACGTCGTTAATAAAACACGTGACGATGGATTTTAAAACGAATTACAGCGTTAAACGCAGCAATTTTATGAAATTGGCAATAAAGTCATTTAAGGAACTCTATTATATAGTCGTTTAAGGATGGTGATTGCTGGAGGGTACAGTGTCTTGTTTAGGTGACATAACCTCGTTACCTGTTTATTTCTAGCTACATTTACTAAGCTCGATTTTCTTGAATGTAAGTGAAATAATGAAAATATTGGCAATTAATCAGTTAAAATCAGATATGTATATCGATCTGTAGTTGATGTCTGACAAACGAACTCAAAGCTCGTACTTTGTGTAGTAAAAGTATAGTTATATAATATTTTCTCTAAAGATTGGCAGATAAGACTATAATTGGACACGTCCAACATTTTAGAGTTTGCTAAGCATAAAATTGAAGAAATGTCCATTTCTTGAAAGACTTGCAAATGCACGAACTGTAGCCTGACATCTCACTAAACGACATCGACATACAAACATTGGTAATAGTTGGATCTAATCTAATCACGACAATGCTCTATAGATTATAGGATAGCATAAGAATCGTAAGATATAATAATTCATCTTTTCGAGATTCCAATGTAGATATGACACCTCTGAAGGTACAAAAGATCCGTTCCGTAGATAAAGAAAAAGAGTAGCAAGGCAAGAGATTTGAGACGGCATATTATTGATTTAACGTGATTCATAAGTATATTGGTAAGCTATAGAATGAAATAAACAGGTGACAGGTGTGTTGTCAATAATTGTTCAGTGACAGTAGTATAGTTTGCCTTTAATTGTATTCAAGACTACTGCAGTTGACATTTATATCTCTGTATTTTTCTTCTGTTTAGAGAGAGTTTAAAGAAATCGTTATACATTTTTGATATTTTCTTTTTTATAACACTGTCAAACATTAGGCATTTCCTGTTCTTATTATACTGTAACGTATTTCTTAAAATTATAAAGAGTTGGTCCTTCATACTTCTACGATTGTAATAACACGCTTGCTGGAAGAAATTGAACATCTTCTACTTTGAACGCTAGTATTCTTACTGCAACAAAAACAATAGAGAGTAACAACAAAAATAGTAAGAATGGAATGAACGATTAATGACCATATTAGCCAGTTTGTGAGGTGAACCACTTCTAACTCAAGCAATTGAAACATATTCAATTGACAGACGGTTCCTAATACATTCGTTCAAGGACTTCTCGGTTGAGTAACTCGTTTTGATGTAGATTGGTTTGTCAACTATTCTAAAGAATTACGGTTGCTTTCAAGTATATGGAATCATTTTTGGACGATGCATGCCTTGTGCACATAGTTACACAAATAGTTATGGTACACATTATAGCAAGCTTCCACATCACATAAACACAATATGGACGTATTTCTTTTCTATTATTTATTTGTTTTAGCGACTAGAATAGTTTCCATTTTGTTGTCATCTATTACATGTAGATATCGATACCATACCTAACTAGAATTAAATTTAAATTAAGACAATACTGGACATACTCAAAATCTTTCTGTTGAAAGGCGAATACTGGCATGTGACACATTCCAATTTCGGTAACTCTTCACAGATTGAAAAACTACCTTAAAATAAAAAGTACATATGTATTTCTTCTAGCGGCCAAATCGCCCAATTTTGGATTCCATCCCTCCCCATAAGTCAGCAATTTTTCATTCGGTTAGTCACGTAGGTAGATACACAAAAATAAATATCTATTCTTATTAATGATTTAATATTACTTTCATACACTATCGTTTTCTATACAAAGACGACCGATTTTTGGTGAATGAGAGGATAATACTATGCTTGGAATCGTGTACCATGCTGCAAATTATGACAAGAGAATCTCTTTTAATATTTGTTATAATTTAGGAGATACTAATAAAAATCGAGAAAATGCTAATACTTTAAAGGCGGCTGAAGCCCAAAAACGTACTTTTCAATTTAAGGTACTCTTATAGCATGTGAAGCTTTATCGAAATCTAAATTTATTACCCTTGCAAGTACTCAAGGCGTTATTTTAGACAAAGTGGGTAAAGTCTGATTGTATATGTTTTGGGAATATGTACACTCATAGAAAGTAAAGATTGAACACTTTCATTACGTTTTATATGGAAACTGTCTAATATTTACTTTCCATGAGTGTACCTGCACGGATTTAATCTATAAAGTTATCAAACCAAGAAGTAATTTATCAGCAAATTTGACTTGCTGCCAGTACCTATGTTTGACAATGCTTATGTGGCTTAAAATCTACAGCAACGAAATATTTCTATAGTTATTATTATTAAAGCATATTACATCGTTTCACACGGACATGCTTTGGTAATTCGGAAAATATCTATGCCAATTACGGATAGCGAATGCAAAGTTTGGCAAATGCACCAGAAAACTATATTGAATCTTTTTAGTTTAAAAACCCACCTACATACAGACAAAAATTGTATATGAAATAGCACACTTGTTACGTTAAATATAATTGATTTTTGCATTTGCATTGAATTTAGCGTTTCAAGTACAATGCCAGCAACAAAGATTGCTAGTTCTATATTTGTTTCTAATTTTATCAAAACTTCTTCTAATTAGACTTTTACCCATTATGCAAATTTCCTGTCAAGTAGTATATTAGTCTGTCATTTTGTGTGTTTATATTTTTTTCTACTCCCTTACTAGTAAATTACCTATTACCTACTATCTGGTTGCTAAGTAAACAGATCATTACAAGCTACTGACATGTAATGACTAGCACCTAATAAAAAAAATTACGCTTCAGTTCAGTTCTATATAAAAAACAATCAAATAACCATGGAAACGATTAGTACCCGCCCATAATTTTGACAGATTAAAATTAATCAAAACTAGCTGTCCGCTATCTGAATATACATTTATTTTAAAATAAATAACTGAAATGAGTTCACTGGAGAGCGAAAATGAATTGAGTAATACACCACCCAATATTATTCAGTTAGCTGCCAACACTACTAAAAACCTATTACCAGAAAAATCAAGAGAAAGAGATGAAAAGGTATACCAGCAATGGACTGGCGTACAACAAACAATGTAACTTGGTAAATTCGTTCGTAGAAATTTGCTCGTAGAAAAAGTATAATACACAACTAGAGTTGTAAGCTTATTACATGCTCGTAGAATTACTGCGCTCGCCGCTACGCGGCTCGCGCGCAATTTTTCTACTCGCACGTAATAAGCTACTTACAATTCTCGTTATGTAATATACTATTAACAAATGACAAGGAGAGGTTATGTTGATTCAATTACTGTTGCTCGCATTATATTTCCAAAACCGTGAATGCTAAATCTCTTATAATTTTTAACAACCTGTTTAAATAGTGCATTCCACTCACTATGAGGAGACCACGGTGAAACTTTCGTTGGAGTATACATGCATATGTATGTATGTATATATATAAGGGCACCTATTGGTTCGAATTGTACCATAAATCTCTAGGAAGTATGATATGAGATTTTAGAAATACCTGAAACTGTAGTAGATTCTTCGTTCTGACTGTGTCAAGCCATTACACGTAAGAGATTTTGCTGCAGGATATTAACCTCCACACGTACATAAGTACATATATCTGGTGTGAGATATTTTATGAATTTTCAGAGCCTCTGTAACCATATCTGGCAGATAATAATTTCCACCTGCAGAAATTTTGACAATAATTTCAGTTGGAAAACGTCAACTATTTTCAATTCAGTAACAGTTCGACAGACCAGTTCAGTTATTATCATCATATTTTTTTAATGTTGCACCAGCTTTCATGTGTAGCGTATCATTTACAAAATTCAGATTGTTCAACGATATTTACCAAGTGACTATAAATGATTTGTACAAATATTTACTTGAGCAACAGTGAAAATTGGCTAGCCTGATTATTTATTGTAGATATACCTTTGTAGGTTACGTCGTTATGTCTCTTTGGCTAGCTTTTCACTTTGACAATTCTTTAACAAATTTAAGTCAAAAATGAGGCGTACTAACATAAAAACACAAATTTCCAATGATTTATAGTCGGCCGGTACTATAGGGTTAGCACATAAACAAAAATTGTTTAATCTTGGAAATAATTTAAATTTAGTAGAAGACTAAAATTTGAAGCCTGAAAAAATGACGTATAAACCAAAAACAGATCTCCCTGACACAGATCCTTACAATTACGTACGACAGAAATATTTTGTTAAAGGTAGGAGGTTAGCGAATTTAAAAATGTACAACATACTAATATCCGCAAATGTTTCGTATTACAGTTTAATTTACGCACTCTGGGTATTGGACATATTACATACTTTTTCCAACGGAAAAACCTATGATCAAACCTTAAGCATCACCATATATCTGAGAAATATATACAGGGTGTCAAATGAATAGTAGTGAAAAAATAAACAGTATAAAACAAATATCACAAGAAAGGTAAATCCAAGAAAATACGATCATATATTAAAATAATTTTTCCTTTAATAATTACCAAATTTTGATAAATAAATTTTAAACATAAACAGATTTTTTTTATCAAGTGGAATGATATATAAATAAATGTTTATTGTGCTCTACGAATGCATTTGTTTACGAAGCAGCTTTGCTGCTCTATGAATTGCACATGACCTTTTCACAAATATTTTATTTATAAGAAGGTACAGGAATCAGGTGTTTTTGTTTTTTTCATTACAGAACCTTTCAATATTAAAGTACTACGACAGGGGATGTTGTTATTTCGTTTTAAATTGTGTATTAAACTTTCTCAGATTATGTAAAATTAAAGTAAAATAGGGCTTTATTCAGAAAAATTTAAACGCACACATTTATTTAATTGAGTTCATTATTTAAGTGCAACAAATTAAAAAACGATGATCCCAAAGATTTATTTACGATATTCTGGAACTTAAAAAATCGGATAAGTATTGAATAAATATGTAGTTTGAAATGCTAAATACAGATTTATTTAAACAAATGAGAGAAAAACTTTGAAAGAGAGGTGTTTTTTAGAGGCATAGAATTAAAAAAAAAAATAAAACACAAATTCAATGAAATGACCAACATTTTGGAATTATTAGTTCATGGCATCTAATATTTAAAAATAATTTTGTCAATAGTACACCGAATGTTGGCCTCTAAATGATCAATCGTTGCTAGTTTATCAGTATAAACCAGAGATATAACGTACCCTCACAAAAAGTAGTCCAAATGTGTTAAATCACACGAAAGACGTGGACAATTCCATTTCCTGAGATAATTACCAAACGTTTGGTTCAACAAAGTGATGGTTTCACGAGCTGTGTGCCATATTGCGCCGTCTTGTTGGAACCATTTCTCCTCCAAATGCAAATCATTTGGAAGCTGCAAAAATTTCTAATAGACATAAACAGATATTTTTTATCAAGTTACAACGACATATTATTACCTAGTGATCTGGTAATTAATAATTTACTATTTGAGATCGCGTTCGTAGTTAATAGTTATTTTCTTTTCAAATAATTCGTGGTAGTCTTGAAGAGGACTGTTTGATGAGAAACAGGACAAAAACTTAGTCTGTAATTACTACCACGAGCTCCGGATGCACGCTGCGACGGTAAAGCTTATCATAAGTTGGGCCGCTGTGACAAGACAGTCTCGAAGAGCCTCGACGTCTAAAATTCCCCTTCGCAGTATTGTCAAACTTATAGTAATTGTCTACTGTTACGTTTAAAAACCACAAACATTAGTTTATATTCGACTTACTACTTATTTATTGCATCTTTGCATTTGTTGCGATAACACTTAAACACGACCACAAAGCAACGGTAAGTAAAATATGTTCAGCATAATAACAGCTAGTTAATAAGCAATTATTGATGCGAAAAACTGTACTGTTAATGGCACAGAACTGAGCTAATACAAATATATCCATGGAACCTAGTTAGTATCGCATATATTATTGCTGCGGCAAATCTATGTATTGTTAAAATGCACGTCGCATATTTTAGGTTAAAATATAATGGTTTTGATTACGACATAATAGAAGTGGTACAGTAGTTGACGGAAATTTTTGTTCGAAATAATTGGCAGTACGTTGCTATACATATATTTGGTAGTTGTTGTAATGGAGCAGATATTTTTCTTTTTACAACTTCTTAGTATTGTTACTGTACGAATCTTTGGCTTAATGGTCTAATTAGCATGACATTTTTGACTTAATGTAAATGATAAATAGTAATTCCTACATTTTGTAGTACTACTTATTGATGTAAGATGTCTGCACCATCAAAGCAAATAATAATTACCAGAAGATACATATTTGAAAATTTTTAGATCCTATTTAAATCTCCAGAATATGACCATCAAAACTATGCGAATACTAAATCCACATAAAGGATTTCCTTTTCCTTCCACCTTCCCAGAGGTGAATCATTGCAGTGGGCAAAGGTGATAGATAGACTATTGACAGGAGCTATACAATTTGTCCTAAATCCAATCTGATTGTGTTGTTTGCAGAAGGGCCTAACCAACGATTTTTACAGATAATTTTATAGCTGTGGTGTTCGTACCCTTTAGCAATAATTCTCACTTGTAGATTATACCTTTAATAGGAGGCATTTGCTTGATTAGTATTGACAGTAATGGAGACTAAAGTAATGGTAAAAAGTCCACTGAATGGAAGTTTAAACTTTACATATATATATTTGAATATAAAATATTTTATTTGTTTTCCGTTTTAATTTCCAAACTAACTTAACTCGTAAGCGATAAATTCAGGAAACAAATATGTACTTCGATTTATTCCACATTGTACTGAAAATTCAGACACAACGCCTACTGATACATTAAAATTATGTAGGTGTCTGCGCACGCAACTATGAAAAGCCACCGCTTTTACTTCATCCGCATTTGCAAACGCACACTTCCACGACTACGTTCGTGGAGTAACTACATCTCATTTTTTCCGCCTATTGAACGTAAGCTATTATGTAGTAGGAACTACCAGGCATGCTGGAGATCCCCGAAAAATTTAATCAGACACCCGCACTTTTTCGTCGTACGGGTTCGTTAGTCATGCATGAATTCTCTCTTTGAAAATTTTACGCTAATTAATTATAGTAGAGAATAGGTAACGAACTGAGCAATTCTTATATCCGCAGTCGACCCCGTAGTAGTTACTGAATCCACAGGTATAATACGGAATTTCGTCCTTCTGGATCGAATTGGAAGGAATCGTTTCCTAGTGTGGAAAGTTGCGCACGCGCAAGCCGAAAGTTACGTTTACATTAGGCTAAATGTACGATTATAAAATAGTTTATTAAAAAAAATAATTACTTACGTTTTGTATACCTTAGTTGTGTACTTATTGCTATACGAACGGATTTGCGTGTAAAGTAACTGCAAGCGTTGAGACTAAAAAAAGTCTCGTGTGCATTTATAAACGTTTTCACGAATACACTATAATTATGTATGTACATCTCTCATTCATTGTATTCGGTTTAAATGTTTTCGTGTCTCTAAATTGAGGTTATTATAAAAATTACAGCTTAAATATAGTGGATTTTTTGACATATTCTTCGTATAACCGAAAATAGTATAAATATCCGGTTACGTTAAGACAGAGTATTTATCATACTTCTTCTGCATTTAGTGGAGATTTAATAATATTAAAAGAATAATACAATACTTGAAAGAGTAGGTCGCTTTTTTAGTAACTTCTACGGTCGTAATAGTTTTGAAGATCATCACCTGAATTGTTAGTAAATAATTTAGTAATAGTTGTTGTAGTTGTTTAGTAAATAGTTTGTTGTTAGTTTAATTCACTAGCTACACATTTATTCATTTCTCCGCTGCTTCTTCTTCTGTTCTTTGCCGGTTGCCTCTTTACCTCTTGCACTATTCTTTAACACACATGTCTGGGTGTCTATAAATTGAACAAAATGTTAAATAATTTTCTATTTTTTGGTTGAAGGATTATTAGATTTAACTACTCAAGAATTCAATTGTGCAACTTTAAGGATTATCTTGAAATACGAAGAATTCCACTTTTTTGTATTTGAATCATCTAAATCTAACTCTCTCCCAAGTCCAATTTTAAATCCAAACGGACACGTGACGAAAAATGTGTCTAATTTTTTTTTTCATACACTTCACATTTTGCTTGCTGCATTATTTTAGAAAGCGTAAATGATAGAGGACTGAAACTTTGGAACAATGTAGAGCAATCTTAGTCCAACCTAGAACAGTTTTCAAAATTTAAGTAAAACGGAAAAGGGTACCTTTAATAAACTGTCACAATTTTTGAAATTTTCAGTTTGTTAAAGTGAGAGACCAACTATGTGTACGCAGAAATCCGTTTTCCCCAAATTCTGCTAGTAATTAGTAGCATATGGCAGAAATATTTGAACATTATAAAACAAAGTTAACAAGAACAAGATGGATTCATTTTCAAATATATGGTACGTATGTATGTATGTATTTTAGACGCGGGCGCTGGCAAAATTTTCATGTTTTTAATTATTTCATGCACTGCAACCAACTAGAAAAATCTGGAACAAATTTCAACATTTTGAATTGTGAAAAAAAAGTTAGTTTACCAAAAAAACGATCCTTTTTCATTTTCTTTCTGCAATTTTTTAATATTAGAAACTATAGGAGGAGAGGACGCAAAGTAACTTCACACATGCTCAGAAGACACTGCGGTAAAAGCTAAAAATTTCAATTAGCAGAACTGCAAATGAACGAAAAGAAAGCCAACTTGTTGTATTAAAAGAATAATTTATATCTGCCTGCAGGGTAAGTTCATAAGGCAAGAAATTACGAAGAGACGAGTACAATGTTATAGTGAAAACATTATAAGGATTGCTGAAGATCACCAGACAGAAAACAGCACGGCTTCAATCAAGGATCATGCAGCAAGAAGACTAGGAATCTATTTGCTTGTAACACTTAGAATGACAGGTTCTAAAAGGACACCTGCATAAATTGGATCTTGTATTTAATTCTGCATTCCAAATATTTCAAATGAATGTTTCTCAGGTTGAGCTTACTTTAAAATTTATTGGTGGTTAATGTATGTATAAGACAAGACCAATTGCTGTCTTGGGCTTAGAGCTTAATCCAAGAGGCTGGTCAATTATATCCAGATACGGAAAATTTAATTATTTTCTTCGAATTATGAAGTCCATTCTTCAGGAAGGCGAAAAGAGGAGAAAATCCAACTTTGTAGTGATTTTTTGTCAAATGAATCAATTAAATCATTGAACGAAATGGGCACTGTCGTTGAGGCAAAATAATCAGTAGGTAGTAATATCCCTAGGACAGTGATAATCACGAAATAATTTTATTACTTTCCGAGAGCACGTTCCTTGGTAACATCCCGACGCCGTAAAGAAACGTGCTAGAGGAAAGTAATAAAATTATGAGGATTTATCTCTGTCCGTGGGATATTTGGTCAGAAAATTTTTGGCTTTTTAAATTAACGTTAACATTTATTTATTAAAAGAACAATTATTGAAAGTACAATTTGAGAAAATAAATGAGCTTGCAGAAGTTACTGAATTTGCTTCCAATTTATCCATATTTTCACCATTTAGTTCTCCAAACCGTGACATTTCGAAAATTAAATTTCAAACTGTCAAAAGTTTTACATAAGCAGCGATATGACATTAAGTCAGGTGACAGCCGGGGTGTTATCGCTGGTGATAACATTCCGGGGTAGTTATCAGTATAATCAAATGTTGATTGGATATCCAGATACATGAGACATAAAAGGATTAATTTTGATTGGTCGAAAATTGAATCCAAAAATTTTCTGTAGCAATACCATAAGAGCTTTGAATTTATCGATAATTTCACGAATGCTTGTTGCATAGCGACGAAGACGAGTGTCAGTTTGACAAGCATTTAAATCACGACAGCCCGTAGGGCTGGAGTGGTTTAATTGTCAAAGTGACACGAGTCGAAGTCGTTATGCAGGAAGTATGAGTGAAATTATCGATTTTAATTCAAAGCTCGTATGGTATTTGATTAGATTATTTTACGTAATACAAAATGACATTTATCTAAACTCTTTATTTATTAATTCATGTATAAATTAGACTAGAACTATAGAAATGTCTATCCTTATTAACCGCATTTCCATAACAACGCCTAGTTATTCTACTATGAAAATTATCTATAAATTACCGCTGTAATTTCGAGTTGCTTCAGTAATACGTGAATCTGATTTATATTTGGTTTGGTTTTGGTTTATATTTGTTTGTGTAAAATAATCATATAAATCTAATAATTCTAATACATATTTTATTTATCTGTGGATGCAAATCTACGACCTGACAGTTTTACCATGTTAGCGAATAAACTGTCCGTTGGAACTTCTAATTCTCACGATGTCTTTAGAAAACTAAAGCCTTAACTAGAACTCTGAACTTAGAAAATAATTTTACTAAACAGCAATAATTATTGACACTTTATATTCATGAAGAGACTTAAATAAAATTTTATTACAAAAATGTATCAACCGTTTCAAATTTAGCATTTAATTATAATAAAAATCATAAAACACCGTTAGAGTTATTTCTGTAGATCGTCAACAAATCGCTAATTTCAACAGTAAATATTTAAATAACATATAAACAAAACTTGTTTACCCTTCAAATAGTAAGAGCCTAATATGTATATTGAATAGAGATTTTGGCAATGTTCTCCTGTCAGTTTATGTTTACGCAAAAAATATTTTGCTAATATATTCTGCAAATACATAAATCTTCTCACATACTTATGTATGTATGTACATGTGTACCTACATACACAAACTAAAGTGTATTATATGTATGTATATATGTACATACTTTCATTGTCGTTGTCGATGTTGCAGTGTTCTGTAAGTCTTATGTGATTGATTAAAATATAGAATTAAAGAAATCTTAATAGTTCGTTGGACATCATCTAACTACCAACTAACTAATGTGTATGGTGTGGCTTGATGACGATACTGATTTTTAACAAACAAACAAGTTATGCGTAGATAGAAGTACTTTACTCGTGTATGTAAATGTGTTTCTTATATGGTGGGACTGTGCCTATGGCAAAATTGTAAAAGACGACTGCTAAAATTAACGTGAAGATACGGTGACGATGGTACCTTTTGTTTGGATTTCAAGCCTTTGAAATTGGTATTAATTATACCTATCTTATGTTGCTCATACTTTTGTCCACTTCTAGGTCAATTGTAGTCATAATTGTTAGTGCTTGACAAAAATACAGTGATATAACGATTTTTATGATTATGAAGTTACATTTAAACAATATCTTTGTCCACGATATTGTAAACATAATCCTATATATCACTGAATTTCTTTTACTGTATATAATTTTATTGATAGGCATGGCTAGTTGTTTATTAATTGACACGAATTAAATGCCAATTTTATTCCACTGAAGAAGTTGTGTAACGAAAACCTAATAAATTGTAAAGGTTCTGGAATAAATTGATTTTTAATCGAATTAAAAGTGTTATAATTGACCTAGAAGTGGAAAAAAGTATCAGAGCAGAAGATAAGTACATCAAGGTCATAAAAATACATATATTAATGAATTATACCAGCTGTTGTCACGTGTGACTATATTCCGAACATATTAAAAATAAAATAATTTTCTATATTTAAGTCAAGTCAGAATTTTTAGAGTTTTCCATATATTCCAAGGCCATACTGCATCCAAGGCATTCATCAGACTTATACCACTGTATGGAATCACAAAAGGAAAAGTAGCCGAAACCATTGCGATGTGGTAGAAGCTCTAGCATGGTGGAAAAGTTCCCAGGAAGCGGACAGAGACAATTTAAGAAACTCACTAAAGAATATTTATTATTACCTATGTTATATATTTATTTATTTATTTATATCTTAATTTTGCACGGTAAAATATACTGGGGGTTAGAAGGCAGAGCAGCTATCTTATACAGAGCGATGCTGATTCCGATCCTATTCACTAGGTCATGTGTATGTTTATTTATAGTTATCTCTTTTATGTTTTCTTAAATGAGTAAATAAAAACAAGTACTACTACTATTATTATTATTACATATGGCCAAATTCACTGAAGACTTTCAGGACAAAGGCGTGAGAAGTGTCAAGTTAATTGTAAGGTTATTAATAGATTTGGCCTGACGGGAAACGCTATCTGCAGAATCTATTACACAGAAGAAGAGACCTCGCAGCACATTTTAACCAGACCGATGCTCGAATACATTGGTAAACTGTACACAAATACGGTTATATACTTGCATGAAGACAACCCCATTAAAGCTGGAGAGGCTCATGAAGAAGTCACCGGATCTTCTAGATAAAGAGATCTACTATAGACTCACTAGAAAAGGACTGCAAAGTCATCTTATTAATTATCTATTTATCTTATTCTATGACCTCCAACATGCAAGCCGTTGAACTAGCAATCGATACATTAAAAAGAACTTTTATATGCAAATCAATTCATTTGACACCAGAAACTATTATATTAAGCTTTTGATGTTCACTTAAGTTTTCATGATATCCATTAGTGGTCTGAATTATTTGAGCAAATCTAAATCAATGAACTTAATGACTATAACACGTTTTCCATCGTTATTATCAGTTTTCTGACTCTCATATCCAAATAGTTTGATAGCTATTGAGTTGACAACAGGTCGTTAGAAGGATAGCTCTTATGGCTGCTCTTACGCAAGTTCAAACTTGTCAAGAGCTGCAGTAGATAGTCTTCATAAAAAAGTTTGAAAAGTCGCTACAGCTACATACTCCAGTAAAATAATTAAGTTTGAGCAATCATTTCTTCATTGAATACAGTTTAGATGAAGGTCATTGTATTATGACATCTTAATTCTACTAAATTCTTATCCATGTTTCTGATCATTAAAAATATTTTTAGTGCACCAGCACCGTAATTGTCCAAAGCAGTAGTGTTGGAACTTTAGTAGTTTATCGCCACAATATTTCACGATATTTGTAAAAAAAATATATTAAAATAGCATTATATTCTGTTATCACTGTGCTTTGACATTCAGTTTTAAGTAATTCATGCGAAATTAATGTCTTGTACTATGTACGTATGCTTGACATATATAACGGATATGATCTAAAGCGATATGCCGAAGCACTTCCGGTCATCCCGATTTGCTAATGCAGGAAGGGGAATATCAAACACCATAAAAGAAATATATGGTTTATATGGTTCCCATTAAAATTTTGAAATTATTAAACACATATATGTATGTAATGACAACTTTTGGAGAATATTTTTGTATTTCTACTATTTCAAACATATTTGATGCATACATTATTAAACGTGAAAGAACGCGAGAATAAATACTTACCCCGCAATTTCAATTTAATGCGTAACGATACCTACAACGAAAACAGAATAATTACATAAAGTACGTCGTTTCCTAGAATGTGTTTACGATGACAGCAAACAAAAAAAAATAATTCGCCAATCTCGCAAATCGAGTTATTAGGTAGTGATGTAACTACGCGGCATCACGAGCTTTACGTTTGTTATGGACGAGAGCTTTTCCGGCGAAATTTTCCCAATGTGAACTGGTCTCGCCCGCTCTGCAGCAGCGTTCCTGCCGGCATAGTATCGAATTATACTTACATCGCTTCACAAATATAGACTCACCACCACAAAAAACCACCATTTCTATAGTAAATAATACCGTGCAGATCACCGATTTTATAATATAATACGTAGTTGCCACGAATTAACGATAAGCGTAATAACAGAATCGAGATTTTCGCAAGCTTTAAGTTCACAGTAAAATAGAGTGCCGTGAAACGTCATAGTTCGAAATAACACGGAAATGCAGATCATCCTTGCCTTGAATTATGTCTGGTGTGTTCTTAACCTGCATCCACTGAAATCGATCCTGAAGCTATATTGATTCCAAAGAAATAATAATAAATAGATAACTAAAGTAACGTAAAGATGGTACCTACACATTAATATTTATAAAAATTTTAAAATATAACCAAGTGGTGCGATCCGATATCTTCATCCTTTAAATAAATAAATTAAATAAAAATTGCACGTTACGTCATTCGAAACGATTTAAACAGGAGAGCGTTTCGCATTATATGAATATAATTTATACATGACAACATATAATAACCTAAATGTGTTCCGGTATTTGTGATGTACAAGAAAGGAAGAGTGTTTTCATATTATTATTATTATTAATGCATATTATATAAAAGAGAATATCTCTATATTAATGTTATGAGTTTATCATAGTTTAATCGTGTTACTTATTGTGTTTAAATCGCAAGAAGAATATAAATTTACCGCGGTCACCTATACAGTTCAAAAACAAAATTTTTTACGTTTTATATTTACAATAATCATCTCTAGGTAGGTCTATATCTCTATACATACATTATTAATATAGCGGCCTTCTTCTATATTAAATCGTAAGTTTCTTATATGATATATCTATTATATTAATAGTAATAGTAAGTATACTTCAATAAATATAAATAATAATAAAATTTAAAATATTTCGCGAAGCAATATATTATTGAACGACTTAATTTGTACATTTACACAACACATTACGTCAAAAATAAATATCAGAATATAATTGAAAAAAAAAACCATAGAATTCCACCATCAATCAACCATCTATTTCTTTAAATATAGAAGACTGTATTAGACTGAATATTGACTGAGAAGATCTTTTTACACCGACTGAATTACAACACCAATATTGACGTCGAAAATTTCTTTCTTCGATTTTTTGGTGTCCACTTTGTTTTCTCTTCTGATTGGCGCGAGCGATTTTTTCTACATTTATAACATACCTGTAATGATATTAATCTAAATGTCGTGTTAAACGTCGTAAAATTGCTAAAAAAAGAAAAAAGAAAGAAAATCATACAATCAATCAATTCCCTTCTTGCTAAATTTATTATATACTAAAAATAAATATATACAAGCAAACACGAATTGCGAACAGTTTTATACCATTTTTTACCGTTTTTTAAAGTGTAAATTTCATTTTTCGTAAATCTAATTCGGAGGTATATTAAAGACTGAATCGGTTTGTAAACAAAGGAATCGCGTCGTCGTCGCGGAATACCAAGTAAGTGAAAATAAAACGGCACACAAAAATAAAAAGCTCGCTTGCTATATTGCGATTTAATTTTTTATAAAACGCGTTACTAACTAATCAGTTAAACTGGCTGGACAAGAGGTAATCGCAGCTGACCTCCCCGAGGTGGAGGATGATTCGCCTACTTCGGAGACAAGAGCGGAAAACACTCCGACGACGACTACGTCTACACAAGCACCACCCTCGCCTTCTAATACCGTCATGACAGGTAAAGGTTAGGTATATTTACACATTTCTATCTATGTTGTAATTTATCTTTTTCACGATGATGTAGTCGAGTTGTTGCATGTTTTTCTTGTAGCAGAGTTAGGTAGAGTTTAATCTGTTAGCGTAAGAAGTTTGCTGCTTAAATGCGAACGTAGATTTTAATGTTATTTTTAAATGTTGCGGTATAACTCAGCAATTCTGATTGTGTAAAGTTGCTAATTTTATTACGAAACTTTGCTCTGAAAAAAATTATTTCTTTATTGATTTTTTTGTATTGGTTTAGGTTAATAAAAAAATTGTCATTTTATTTATTCTTTGATGGTTTTAATAAACATACTACTTTGTCTGCGGAAACTAAATTTAATATTCTTATAGTTTGTTGAAGGAAGGTGATAAATAATGTAATACGAGGGATGTACAGCATTCAATGTCCCTAATATACTAGGCGCTGATATAAACATTACACAACATCATTCATTCGTCGTTTATCTGTCAAAGTTGAGTGCTGTAGCTGTATTTGTTAAAAAGTTGTTTTGAGTTACAATAGAAGCTGCTCAAAGATACAAAATCGAAAAAAAGCGAACTTCTCGCTATCATTAAATATCTGCAACAGAAAGGTTTACCACCCAACAAAGTTATGAAGATATGGTTAGTATTCTTGGGGAACATACATACATACAAGATTGTTTGTTAACTATTGAAACAACAATCAAAGACTGTTTGGGACTTCATAAGGTGTCTGCAAGATGGTACCCCAAATATTGATACCTGAACAAAAGCAACTCCTTCTTGCTTTTGGCAACTTCAGATGCATTTATGCAAGCATGGGTTCACCACCTCAATCCAGAGTGGAAAGCTCAAAGTAGTGATAGTAGCCAAGTGAATTTCATTAATTGATTACCTGAAACGAGGACATACAATCACGAGCCAGTATTACGGTACACTAATTAATCAAATTCGTAATTGCAGTAAAGAAAAAAGAAGAAGAAAGCTGACACGTGGAACTTTGTTTTATCAGGATAATACCTACTCCAGTGCATAAAAGCTTTGTTTGATTTAAGTATAATTAACAATAATAAAAAATCGAGCTGATGGACCATTTTTATTTATTTCTCACACTAAAGGAAAGTCTTATGGGGGCTAATTTAATAGCGATAACAAGATTATAACAGCAGTGAAAGAATTCCTCTGAGGTCAAAATCCCGATTTGTTTCAAAAAGATTCAATGTGTTAGAACTTGGTTGAATAAATGTCTTGAAGTGCAGGGTGATCATGTTGAAAAATAATATTGTTTCATATGTTAGGGACAATAAATATTGTACATTACTTGTAATTATGACGTAATATTTGTTTCTGGTTACCTAATTGCTGCGTAGGTTCGTAATTATAATTTTTTGATTAATGATACTTTAGAGACTATTATTATATTAGAGAGTAGTACATAGTATTATCCTTGACAAAAGACTTCAAAGTGTTGATCGCAAAGCTGGTGATTTAAAACCCAATAAATGTCCTCAAAATTTGCGAACATTTGAAAACGTCTGTAATTTTATTCTTAAAATAGTAAAATGAAATGTTAAAAAAAAAACCTGAAATTTCTAAAGTTAGCAAATATTTGTTAGGTCTTATCTAGACTGTTAACTTATATAAATAATAGCTGTGCTGACCAATCTTAATTTCATAAACCGGGGGAAGTGTTTTTGAACTGCCTAAAACAGCAGATCCTATTGAATACTCCTATCTAGAGAAAATTATTTTTAATTCAATCTTGTATCTATTATCTTATTTGTCTGATAAAGCCTTATTTAGTATAAACATGCTTCAATCGCAGTTGTGTTTCGAATTCGTCGCCGCACTATTGTCGAGCCACGTTTTTTCATTATTCCTGTCAGTGATATTTGCAACAACTTAAGTATGTAGGTTGTTTCTATTTGAACAAAATCTTTCTCTGCACAAAAAATTACAATTCTACAATTCTGTAACTACTGTGATTTTATTTGTAGACCATACCTACTTCGAAATTAAAAATTAAAAACGCTTACTGTTAATTTATACAAAGCCTAAGCAACAATCCTGATTGCATTTAGTCAATTGCATTCTCTTCTCCTCTAGCGTAGTTTAGAACATTTAGTTATCAATTATTGCGGAAAAATATATTTATTTTATTTTTCTTGATTAAAATGACACATGCCGTTCTTAGCAATTGATTTTGACTGTGTCAGATCTGGTTGTCCTTTTATATATTTCTTTGGTAATTCTGCAAAGAAGTGAAGGAATATGAGAAATGAAAAACTGATTAAGTGTGACAAATAGTATAACGACAGCAAAAGTTTGAGAACGCATTTTCTCTTTAGGAAATTAAAAGTATGTAGTGGTCGCCCTCAATCATTAAATTACATTATGTAATTAAAAAAATTTAAATATCAATTTCAACAATGTTGAAACTTATACCCACTTTTTGATAAGCAATTAAAAATTTAAACCCAATTTGCCTTGTCCTGTGCGTCATAAGGAAGTTTCTGCTGTATAAAATATGTAATCACTTGCTTTATGTCAGTGGTTGCGGTTGTTGTCTTAAAACAACTATTTTTTCTTCAAAATTATAAAAAAATCATAAAACAGATTATTCAAAAAGACAAACAAGTATGTATATGAGAGCATGCCCAGAATCATTACTTCTGGGAATGTTATATAAATGTGTTTGTAACTTTCCACATCAACATCTATTACGTTTTTTTGGAAATTGCATAGTACAACCAGTTAGTTACAGCACTAACAATTAGCTTCTTTGACTGCTTGACTGCTTGTTACTTTCTAAGCATATTTCTAAAAGTATGGGTCTTGGTTGAACCGTCTGCCTTTAAAATCGAAATGAATCGTAATGAGCCTGCAAAAAAGTACCCAACGTAGTAAAAAATAAGCAAATTATTGGTAAATTATCATCTTTATAACCGCGCTGCCACCAGCATCCAAAGCATTTGTTTATAATTTGTCAAACAATCAACCAATCACAATAATAATAATAATACATATTTATTGCCAGACAGTTGACCCCAATTACAGGACAAATACAATACAATGTGAATACATATTATACAAAAATAAATATTAACAAGAGTACAAAAAAAAACAAAATAATCAGTTGCTTATTTCTCCAATTAATACATCACCATATGTAGATTTTCTCAGCATTCTTGGTCATGTGATATATTGGTGATCTCGATAAAAGATTAGTCCTTGGTATTGGTAGACTAAACGTAGACGCATTACAAGCAACTTATACGAGGGACATACATGGCAGGGATACACATGATAGTAAAGAGGCAATTGCTTAGCAATTTGTGTAGATATTTTGCACTATGAAAATTATGTCGGTATGCCAACGACTGCATTTGATGAACTTGAAGGAGATCATTGTAAGATATAGTCCAAGGTGGATATACTCCATCAATCCTCAAAGAAAGAAACTTTAGAAATCGACGTTGAACACGTTCTAATAGCCGTTGTTGTGAGAAAAGGAGAAAGGAAATCAAATAATGGAGGCATATTCTAACTTCGACAAGACAAATGATAAGTACCTACAAGGATTTGAGAAGTAAAATAATATTAAAATACTTAGAGGATCTCATGAGAACACCTAACATTTGCGAGGTAGACGAGTAAACCCTTTCAATGTGCAAATTAAATGACAATGATAGGTGAAAAAAGACACCCAGATCAAAGTTTATTATATATTAGTAACCTTAGTGAGTGACTGACCATAGATATGATAAGTAGAATATTGCAGATTACTTTTCCAGTGTTCAGTGCTAAATTACTAGCTTTCGACCAACCAACTATTACATCCATAATCCGTTGAAGGCTGTTAACATCCTCCTGACTGGAAATGTTGGAACCTATTTTAATATCATCGGCGTAGGCAAGAACTGAGCACGACAGTGACATTAATAGGTCATTTATGAATATAATAAACAATAGAGGACCAAGATTAGATCCCTGCGGAACACCACTAAAATAAATGAATTCAGGATGGTGAAACCATTGTAAAAGACAATTAGTTCTAGTCGTTAAATAAGATTTAATTAA